>JAXBDA010004498.1:0-28685 GCA_036023075.1 Gaultheria prostrata | reverse complement strand
CATCCACTCTTTAAATTTAATTTTGACTCTTCACTTCTAAAGATCCAAAATTAAATTTAAAGAGTGGATGTGACAAAAAAGTGGATGGGTCCCTCCAAACAGTACAACTTTTTGAGGAAAAGAGGGCATAAATTACAAAATCTCCCCTTAATATGTCACTCCACTCTTCATTTTAAAGAAAAGGGCATGTGTTGGAGTTGCTTAATCGACCAATCAAATAAGGCCTAACCCAAAGCCTGTAACGTGGCATTCTTTTATATTTGAACAAAGCATAATTCAGTTCAAATATGCCCTTTATCCTCTTTAATATAACAGACTAGCATTACTATAATAACACAACCTCAATTCGTGAGTTCCAGTTTCTTTTATTAATTAATTCTTTTGATCAAATTATCAGGTGGAGTCCTGCTTTTTATGAACTTCATTGAAGTTGATTGATGACCTCCACCTTTACTTACAAGTTGGTAATTAAATATGGAAAATGCTAAAAAAAAAGAAAAAAAAGTGTGTACTTATGTTAAGGTTTAAAAAGTGTGTTGAAATATCTGAAAATTATATAAAGATTGATATGAATGTATTGAAAAGTGTAAAATATGCGCTTTGAGTGCACATGTTTTTTTGGTCTTTTCCTATACTTACTACAAGACCCATTAAATATTGTGAGTGCTGAGTTTTGTTGAAGTGCAGATCATTTTCATGTCTAGAAGAGGAGCAAGTTGATTCATGAAAACCTTGTCCACAATTTATAGGGTTAGAAAAAATCTACAACCACTCAAAAGTGTTTTACGCTCAGATTTTGATTAATTTCTTCTCTAGTCCAAAATAACGAAAAGAAATTCATATTCGTAGTAGGATTTGTTGTTTAACAGTCAACCCAAATCTAGAAGTAAGAGCATCTACTACCAAGCTCTAAAATTCTATTTCAGAGGCCAGGTGTGACATATCGAGAGGAGATTTTGGGTTCTAATCGAGAACAACTTATATCAACTCATCCATCCCATTCTGAGACAATTCTGGGTTCTTTTTTCCGGGACCCTAGAATTCGTCTTAGGGTTATGGACTGTATATATAGCATGCAAAGTATGGATGAGAAACAAAGGGTAATCGATGGGTATACTAAAATACAAAATATGCCAAAACATATGAGAGCATATATCAAAAAACCCTACGTGCAGTCATAGACTCCCTCCCAATACAAAGGGCATTGACAGAATGCAAATGGTAAGCTTGCAGTGCGGCTTGGTCGCTGGTAATAGTTTTCATAATCGTGTACTTGCTCTTCACTATATTGCACAGTGTGCATAGAAGCAAAGTCCTTTTTTGCACAAAAACGACATAATTCTGAAGAATCGGAGTATATAAGACAGCTGCGTGCAAATCGAGAACGACTTAAAGGAAATTACGATACCAAACACACAAGTCACAAGTTTAAACCACTAGTAAATCCCAAGTGAAAGTATATATGCATGCCTTTTTCGAATTAGATGCCCACACCTAAACCGCATAAAAACACACACGGAGAATCCAAGCAACGTGGGGCTGTGGAGAAAAGGTCTAATCAAAGGAAGAAAGAATATGTGAAAATATGTCAAAAGGATAAGGGCACTAGTGGAAGAAAATTCTGATAAATCTGGTGGTCATAAAAATAACTTGGGGAGACCAAGAATTTGGAAAAAGAAGTGAATATAGTGGCCAAGAGTAGCTTCTCACACCAAAGACTGGCTCCACCACTTTCCAGTGCTCTGCCGAAAAATTATAATTTATGGACCGAAATTGGAATCTAAATGATGGGTTTTTTCCTTTAATCATGTATCTTGTTCTATTCGATCCAAATAATTGCAGAGAGAAAAAAGCTAGAGAGGAGAGAGAATTTCAAGGGAAAAAATACTCTGATTAGCATCATCTAACTTCGATGTATGATCATATTAAATGGCATATAAAACACTATAACAGGTAAACAACAACTTTAATTTCGGCGATACGAATGTTGAACACTAAAGTTAAAGAAGCGATAACATCTTATAAGGAATATAAGAATCAGTTGGCTTTACAAGGAAAAACAACCATTTCTTTTATTCGCTCGCTTTCATTTGCTAAAACTTTCAGACCTTCCTTTCTTTCACAAGCCTGTGTTTTTCTTCTTGTATAGAATTGTTCTTCGACAACTAATGGAGAAAGCATAAATGACCACCAGAAGATCAATGTATATACATCTATCTACATTGGAGAAGCATAAATCTCCCATTGAACGCACGGATATACTCTGCTTTATAACTGAAAGGTGACAAATGCACCAGCAGTTTGGATCAAATTTGACACAAATTCTTGGAGTCCATATTCTAGCGCGCTCTCTCTATATACGCACACACACATGTAAGCATGAATACGTGTCTTTACATGTAGCATTAAACAAAAGAGCAACAAAAAAAACATATCAAGTTACATACCTAGCAGTTCATCTTCTGTACCACATGTAAGCGGGAGTCATGTCAATTGAGTACCACTGCAAACTAAAGAGAATCTCAGACATATACCCGAAGTAATAAAGCTCCGAAGATATGGTAACTATTTAGGGAAAATTGTGTAACCATTTAGGGAATTTTTTTTAGGAGAGTACTCATTACCTCATTTTACTTCTAGTATGAATTGGTAAACACAGAGTCAAAACCAAATCTCAGGAAGAGCTTTCCCACAAGATTCCCTAGTGCGTGCAACTGGATTTTAACACAATGATGCTCTAACACCACACAAAAGAAAGGGAAAATGAAAGTTCATAGATTTCTCCTTATGCATGCCAATGCCAGTTTCCCAATACTTTTCATATTGACGGATAAATAAATGTTGAGGAGCCAATATCATAATTTGACTTTCCATAAGGGTTATAAACTTTCTCCAGGGGTCAACATGATTACAAGAAAGGGTCATCTTCACTTTCACTACCCCAAACCAATAATTCATAAATATTACCAAAGAGAAGAGGATTCTAAATCAGTGGAACGTTTTGTTTTTTTTTTTTTTTTTTGGGTAGGCACTGTAACGTTTTGTTTGGAGAACAGATTAGTAAAAAGAGTTACTAAGGGAAACAGAGCCATTAGAGAAATTGGGGGAAAAAAGACTTATCCACGTCATCATCATCTTATTCTTTTCTTCATTGTGTTTCAAGAAAATATTATACCGTTTCAAATGTACAAAAAAAAAAAGAAGACCATATATCCGTGACAACACAACACGCGAGTCCAAAACAACAAACCACCAACCCATCAAAAACTTTCTATGACGCCTAGATTGACAGGTATTGCCGCATATAGGCTTGCGGTAATCCCACTTGCGTCATGGATCCTTATCCGCGAAGATTGTGTTTTTCTTGGCCGGTAGTGACTCTAGTCATCAACTTTATAGACTGATATTGGATGCAAGCAGAAGTATGGTCCATGCACCCAAAGGGCAAAAGCCACTGTTAGGATACTGAAAATAGGTTTTTAGGAAGAACAACTTCACATGATGAGAGAGAGAGAGAGAGAGAGAGAGAGAGAGAGAGAGAGAGAGAGAGAGAACACAAGTAAAGGAAGGAGGAACTCAAGTAAGAGATCAGAACAATCATTGAACCGGAGGTAGTGTTGGAATACTTTAAGGAGAAGGTGGGAACCCACCATGGAGGCTAGTCCTACATTTGAGAGCCTTTAAATCATGAGAGGTCCTCGTTTGTATCCCTGTGTATATCTGAGTTGTCAATTTCACTTTGGGAAGCCAAAGTTAAAAGAAACAGCTTAACTTCTCTTCCTTTCCCACCCCATTAAATATAGACACTACCACCAAAAAAACACCATCAACATCTGTTAACTTGCTCATGCCCCTTCACTGGCTCCTCCCAAAACAAGAAAATAGCAGCAGTAGTGTTTCCATGGCAGGTTTGTCGAACTTGTCGGAACCCCATAGCATATTGGAGTCCAATCATAGAACTATCCTCGCTTACCCTGCTCAGGCCAATACACAATCCCTTCTAGAAGCACCCTCATACTCCATAACTTTAAAGGTCTATTTCTCGATCTCTTTCTCTACCATCAACCAGAGTTTCGAAAATATTAATCCAGTTTCACTTGTACCTTTTGTTCCATTCTGTTTGTTCATTTTGGTAGCTGTGCCTTTAATGATTAGTCTGATCAACAAAGACTATATTTTCATGCACAAATCTTTTAATTATTTTTTCACCAGTCAAAATATCTCAATTAGTTCTTTTGATTGGTGGAACAAAATCTGAAAAATTATTCAATGTCATAGATTGTATATTGAGAAAAACTAACTTTTTGAATACAAATTTTCACACGTAAAGTGTTACCATCTTTCTTGAGAACGATGTAGTTGTGTTGATTTTCCGATTTCTTTGCAGTTTGAAGAAGTGGTTTACAAAGTTAAGTTGGAGCAGAAAGGATTCTTCTTTGGTGGAGGGGCATCGATCTCCCAAGAGAAGACTATACTAAATGGGTTGAGTGGCATGGTTAGTCCAGGAGAGATACTAGCGATGCTTGGCCCATCGGGGAGTGGAAAAACCACTCTCCTAACGGCACTTGGTGGCCGACTAACCGGCAAGCTATCTGGAAAGATCACATACAACGGTCAGCCATTTTCCAGTTCCATAAAACGGAGAACTGGATTCGTTGCACAATACGATGTCCTGTACCCTCACCTCACAGTAACTGAAACTCTTCTATTCACTGCACTGCTAAGGCTACCCAATAGTTTGACCAAGGATGAGAAATTAGAGCACGTGGAGCTAGTTATTGCTGAGCTGGGATTAACTCGCTGTCGAAATAGTATGATAGGGGGCCCACTTTTGAGAGGGATATCAGGTGGGGAGAAAAAGAGGGTGAGCATAGGCCAAGAAATGCTGATTAACCCAAGTTTATTATTGCTGGATGAACCCACCTCAGGTTTAGACTCGACCACGGCTCAGAGGATACTGAACACGATCAAAAGGCTGGCCAGTGGAGGTAGAACTGTAATCACAACAATTCACCAACCTTCAAGCCGACTCTACCATATGTTTGATAAGGTGGTATTGCTCTCTGATGGTAGCCCCATTTACTACGGTCCTGCATCAACGGCTTTGGAATATTTCTCCTCAATTGGTTTTTCCACGTCCATGACAATAAATCCCGCTGATCTCTTGCTCGATCTTGCCAATGGTAAAAATTTCATTTGTCTTGCTAAATTATTGGTAGAAACTCTGTTCATTTAAGCGGGAGAGGCCACATGAGCATTACAGAACCCGTCATCTAATGACCAGTTATTTCATTCTTTTCTTTTCACAAGAAATACAAATATTAGCTGCCCTACTGAAAGTTGTGTCTTTTACCCAACCCAACTGACTTCCCAAAGTTAACACCTTGGGGACAAGATGAAACTCTCATTATGCATAATCTACAACCCACATAGAATCACTACCATACTTATGAGTTGCAAACCGAAACACGCATTTGTAGCAGAGGGCCACATGCTAAGATATACACATGCTAGGAAAGGAAATTGTGGTTACATTGTCATGAATATTGTCAGAAACAAAAATTTGCAGGAATTGAGCCTGACTACGAGCATTCAACTGAGCAACGAGGTAATACAGAACAAGAGAAGAATGCAGTAAGGGATATTCTCATCTCTGCATATGACAAGAACATTTGTACAAGACTGAAAGCTGAATTGTGCAGTTCAGATGTCAGTAACTACAATTGCACAAAAGATGCATCCACGAGTAAGTTCCCTTTCTTCTCCCTCTCATTGAGATGAGCAAATCATATCATAATCCCTACATTAGCTACAGACAAACGTCTTGCCCATTAACCTACTTTCTAATTGTAAACTAAGTGCCTTGTGGTTGTGAAATGACAAAGGAAACAATGTAAAGCCAGCGCAATGGAGCACGAGCTGGTGGCATCAATTCAAGGTTCTTCTGCTAAGGGGGCTAAGGGAACGGAGATTTGAAGCCTTCAACAAGCTAAGAATCTTCCAAGTCATAAGTGTTGCTTTACTTGGTGGACTCCTATGGTGGCACACTCCGACTTCCCACATCGACGATCGCGTAAGAATTTTGCATAACCTTTAGAGCATCTCCAACCATGCTCTAAAACTCTAAAATAGAGACTAAATGTGACATATCGGGGGAGATTTTGTAATAATTACAAAATCTATTACAAAATCTCCCCCGATATGTCACATTTAGTCTCTATTTTAGAGTTTTAGAGCATGGTTGGAGATGCTTACTATCGCTATCATAGTGACTATGTACTTATAACCCATTGGCGTCTTCACATGATGGTAATTCCATACTACAGTGCTACATTCTATGACCAGTTTAGGGGTTTCATTTCCATATTGTACCACTTCAAGATTTTCATGTTAGAAATTGAGATGTTCTTCTATTCAACATTTCTCAAACTAAGAAAACTCTGGCAACTATAGGTTGTATTCAAATCAAGGATTTGCTTAAGGCCTTAAGGAAATAGACGTTGAAGGATCTAACCATAGCGAAATGCCAGATCCTTCAGATATTCTATTTTCGTTTCCTTTTCCTTACCCAAATTCTTGATCCCAACACAGCCTTAAGGAACAATAAAAGTCCAGGATCATAGACGATTAATTAATGTTTTAAACAGGACAGCAACCATGCCTAAGTCCTTTAACTTTACAACCTCAATTTTTTGTGGAACCTAAACACAGTTTCTTCTTGACTGCAGATGGCCATGCTTTTCTTCTTCTCTGTGTTCTGGGGCTTCTACCCTCTATATAATGCTGTTTTCACATTTCCCCAAGAGAGAACTATGCTAATCAAGGAACGTTCATCTGGAATGTACCGTCTCTCCTCTTACTTTTTAGCCAGAACTTTTGGGGACCTGCCCTTGGAGCTTGCACTTCCAACTGCATTTACCATCATAATCTATTTTATGGGTGGGCTCAAACCAAATCCTGTTGCTTTCATCCTTTCCCTTCTTGTTGTCCTTTACAGTGTCCTTGTTGCACAAAGTCTTGGTTTAGCTATTGGTGCCATACTCATGGATGTAAAACAAGCCACTACATTAGCCTCAGTTACAACCCTTGTCTTCCTTATTGCTGGGGGTTACTACATTCGACAAATCCCTCCCTTCATAGTCTGGCTGAAGTACTTGAGCTACAGCTACTATTGTTATAAGCTCCTCCTCGGGGTTCAGTATAATGAGGATGATTTTTATGAGTGTGCAAAAGGAGTCTATTGCCGGGTTGCAGATTTCCCTGCAGTCAAGTCAGTGGGTCTGGATAATCTGTGGATTGATGTTTGTATATTGGCCCTGATGTTGGTGAGTTATCGACTTGTTGCGTATCTAGCCTTGCACCGGGTGCAGTGAAGTAAGTTTTGCAGTGCACAGCTCAGACAACCGGATAGAAAGAGAGATGAGGAGGAGGAAGTTTTGTGGCGAAAGATTTCATCAAAGAACGCAGCCCGAAGAGTTATCTATTTATTCAATGGACGAATAATTCTAGAATCTAGATATAGATGAAAATCTTGCTGTGGCATTTTCATCTTTCCCTCTGAGAGTAACGTACATCCTTTGGATGGTAGTTAACATAATACTAAGTTGAAAATCTTACTTCCCTTCAAAATAACTTTACAGCATTGTGAAAAGATCAACTGCAAATAACAAGAAAAGGGAAGAAAGAAAATGTCGTACCGCAAGAAAGAGTGAAAAACAGACCTTGATGTCACCACCCTTTTGGGGGGACACGATTCTGGATGAGTCCGGGACATTTCAAATCCAAATAACTTTAAGGGAAAGACTTGCTGCAAGTGCATTGAAAACATATGATATCAGTTGTTAAAAATTGAATTCAGTTACGAAGGACGTCATGGTCATATAAGAAAGAAATGGGCAAAACATAGTAGAATGATGTCTTCGCATATACAACTGAAAGAAGGGCTTTTAAGCTATTTTTCCCTAATGTTTTCATTCAATTTAGACCCCGTTGGATCTTAATTAACTGGTCAAAGAAAGAGCTAGAAGGCAACCGGACATCCATGTCCATGATCCTCTATACTGCAACATATTACTCCTCCTAGCTCTTATCAGCAGTCAACTAAATTAGGACTCAGAGAGTCCAAGTGACATAATTTTCATGAGAAATTAACTCTTTCTCTAGGTAATAATGATTCAGATTGAGTCTGTGTTCCACAAAGAATTTCTACAAGGAAATTAAGACACCACCCATCCCCCATAAGTAACAATAAATAAGAGGAAAGTAAAATAACAGTAATGCTACAAACCAATAAAGAATACCCAGAAATTACCTAGAATTTGAAATTACCCAAGTGAATCTAAATTACTGATTTCAAATTCTGGGCAATTTTCTGGGTACTTAACATTTCCCTACTACAAAAAGGTAAGTGTAACAACAGTCACTTGACATGTGAGTCTGTGACTTTTGAAACTTTACAAAGCTTCCTTCAAAAATATATACATATCAAAAGCTTTAGGCATAAGAGTCCCTAAATTTTGAAAAATCTAAAGGAGAATAAATTATTTTCAAAAAACCTAAAGCAGAGGGATTAGATAGGATAATCCACATCTTTTTCACTTAAACCATTGGATTCCAACTTATTTGCATTAAACTGGTTGTGCTTTAGACGAGTAGCGAGGGGCACCAATGTCCCCAGGTGTCCAGAGAGTGCATATTTCTAAGCAAATGAACAATAATAGAAACTAGTTAGTTGCCTATCCGACGCGTGTCAGGTGTAAAGAGGGACACAAGTGTCCGCAAAACTGTCCAAAAGGTGCATCTAAACTAGTTAGACAAGGGTTGGTGCTAACTGCTACATTGTAGTCTATTGTTTCCCCTCTTAAGTTAAAGCCAATCTAATTTTCCATAAATGTGAGGCTCTCCCCCAAAATCAGGCTCCTTTTCCATAGCTACACTGGACCCAAATTGCATGTGAGATAAAATCACAAGAATGAAGCACCTGAGGTTCATTAAGGACAATTTCATTCTCAAATCCTAAACGAAATTTAGCAACACAATTTCATAAACTCACCTTGCCAAGGCAGCTGGATTCCATGATGATGGTACAGCTTGTAGAACATGATTCCGCAATGGGATTTTCTAGCACAATGCTGTAGAGTGTTGTGATGAACCCGTCAAAAGCAAGGGTTTTAGTGTTGGCAGCATCCTTCTGCCAACCACCACTAAATTCAAGGGAGGATTAAAATGGGCCATCGGAATTTTCCAGAAAGTGAGAGTTCCTGGTTGAACTGCTCTGACATCTAAAAACAGAAGAAAAATCATGTATGAGTAAAAGGTGCACATACACTTATTAAATGTACATGTGAATTCATGCTAGGTTTCACAATAATGTCCTGCACAGCAATCCAATGCCTAACTCAAATAGGAACATAAATCTCTGTTTCTTCCACTATTAGTACTCCATGTCAATGTCCATAAAATATATAGCTATTTCCTGCTAAAGATTGTCAGGTTTAGTTGGCGAAGGCAGCATTTTAAGCTGCCTGGAAGATTTCAAACTATTTGCTGTTGGCATTTCCATACAACACCATTTGATCGTTACAGTATCTAGGGAAAAAGTGCAATCCAGAAACAAAAAACGAAAAACAATAAAGTAACCCAAATAGGATTTCACAATTCATCAGACCAATAAGCCAACAGTCCCGTATTATTCGCTTATGCAAAAGAACAAAAATTCTACTCAATATCCGATTCCCACATATGGATATGCCTGCTCATTTTCACAAACTTAATTACAATTAGCAAAGTTTGACCAAGTCAACCGAAAAAAAGGATCTATGTATGCAATGGCCTACTGTTAGAGCTCGAAGAAACAAATAAAGACAATCCGTGCTGCGCAACACCCGAGCCATCCGCTCGGCGATCCAATGGTCCAGATTTCATCTTGCAATGAACAGCTCAGATGTTGCACAATTGAGATGAAAACTGAACCATTTGATTGCCCAGCGGACGGCGCAGCAGCACCAACACCGTTCTCAAAAACAATCGAGCAAGTACTACAAAACGAATGATATATCATCATCATGGTGAGTGACAAGGATTGTCGAAATATAAACATCGGCAACAAACAGTTGGGTAAATTCTAAGAAATATAAACATTCTCATCCAAAGGACAAACAAAACAACCCTTCTTGAAACTGACTTCTAGGTCGAGCGCTTCAACAAACAGTTCATCGGTGAGATTAAGCCCAAACATCAGCAAACACTTGGAAAAAAGGAACCGTTTATCTCCAAGCCTAATATCAAACATTTGAAAAAAGATCAGTCCTTTCCTACTTCTTTCTTCGCAATAACCCAACATAAGCCCAAAAAGGCAACCCGTTTACCTCCGAGAATCAGCAAAACGAACCGTCTCAATCAACAGATCGCGATTGAACGCCGATCAACAGCACAACACCTTCTCGATGAACTTAAACGAACAATCAATCTCTCTCTGATAAACATATCGCGATTGAACTCCGATCAACGGCACATCACCTTCTTGACCGCAAGTGAACACTGATCAACAGCACAGAACATTCTCGATTACAACTCATCTCGTTCGCGATTGAACTCCGATCAGCCTTCTCAACCAAACAAAATTTGTCGGCAACAATGGCAACATTGTAAGTAAGAAAAACAAAATTTGTCTTGAAAAAATGGATCAAGCTTAGATTTCCCCAACATGAGATAGGGAAATGGGCAAAATCCATTTTGGTTAGAGAAATGGATATATATCATGATGAAATTTTGCTCTTTTTATCTAAAAAAAAAAGGTTTAAGTGAGGCCATACAAAATACTTGGATGGGATACGAGGCCTTTTGAAAATATGAAATAGAATGGGCATAATACTACAAAAGTAAATAATGGACTTTCGAATAATTGTTTTAGAAAAAAAATTCTAGGAGAAGTAATTTTTCACCTGGTTTCATATCTATACGAAGAATCCTTGACTTCTGGGTTTCAATTAAAAAAAAGTAATTTTATCCAAAAAAATTCTTTTTTGATAACCGGATGTTCATGTCAACTTGTGTGCATCTCGATTAATTTCAGAGCCCTGTAAATAACGAACGGGAATAACTCCAATGGCCGCAATAGTTTGCTGGCAAGACAATTCAAACCTGAGACCTTAGATTGGAGCAAACCCCTAAGTCCAAACTATATCATTCAATGTTTCTCATTTTATATTTAAAAACACCAAACTTCGTATAGAATACACTTATATATAAATTCGTAATCTTTTCTATCTTATGTAGGCATACACTTCATCATTTTATTTGTTGCTATCAAATAAGGTTAGTTTCATTCTTATTATCATTAAGTACTCTTTGTCATCCATTATTATACACCGCGAGTCTCCCTCCATTTTTATTTTTATTTTTTGCATTTTACGCTTCTTTTCTTGTTTGAAATTTTTAGTTTCTTTGCTTACTTTTATTATTGTGTAGATACCCCAATTTGAACCCCATGAAAATCCTCGGCATTCCCGATGATGAAAAATGGACCAATGGTGATACATTGGAGCTTGAGTAAGTGCTTGAAAACCTTCCCAAACCCACCAAGACCCACCAAAATCCATCAAAACACTCTCACAAACAAAAAACCAAGAGAGCCCGAAGCACCTCTTTGGGCACCCAAAGCACATGATTTGGGCGCCCAAAAATGCTTCAGGAGACCAAAGCTCTTGCTTTGGGCGCCCAAAGCAAGTTCCAGATTGTGTGTTTGAAAGTTAAACTTCAGCGGGAAAATCTTATGTGCAGACATTTGGGAGCGTTTTTGCAGAGATTCTTGTGGGGGGTTAAGGAACCACTTGACTGGCCTAATTTGGCCCCCTAAATTAACCTTTAACCCCCTAGACTAGCCCTTAAACACCCTAAACTACCCATTCCCTTCTATAAATACCCTCATTGTCTTTCATTTGAAGGATGATCAACCAACCCACAAAGGATAGCCAAAACTCTGTCAAAATCATTCCAAAATCAGTCATTCATCACTTCAATAATCAAGCTCACAGCCTTCCAATACTCTAAACCCACTTTACAACCATCATCAAACCCAAAAACCCATGTTTCATTGATAGAAATCTAATCAAACACCAAAGTCAGTCCCTACTATCCTTAGAAAGCTATACCAAAGCTCTACAATCTTTCTACTTCATCACAAACCAATCATCCAAGAATAACCCAAGCCAGTTCAAAAAAAAAAAGAATAACCCAAGCTTTCAAGGTAGTAAATCTACCAAAATGTGTTAAATAAGGTCTATTTGAGGGAAGTTCTTCAACTCTTACAGGTTTCCAGTACCAGTGAAGGCTTGTAGAAGGTTCAAAGTGCAACAAACGAGCTCATAGCTCTGCACCCGAAGAGCAGTTTGTGCACCCAAAGCAGTCTCTTTGGGCGCCCAAAGCTCCCCCCTTTGGGCACCCAAACCATCTCTCTTTCATCTTCTATTTTATGCTTTAAATCAGTTTCTTTTGGTTCAAAATCACTACAAACATCTTTTGGGGGTCATAAAATGGTTTATGTAGTCTCTGTTCATTTCCAAAGGGGGTTTAAAGTGTGGTTATAAGTTTGTTCAACCTCTTGAACAAGGATTTTTTAGCTAATATCAATGAAATCATGGCTTTTCAATCATTTTATGCAGAGAAGAAAGCAAATCAGAGGATAAAAGAGGGTTAACTAGGCCACCGAAAGCAGTCCCTTTGGGCACCCAAAGCGTCTCCTTTGGGCACCCAAAGCGTCTCCTTTGGGCTCACTTGAGAAAACCAGCTTTATCTTCTATTTTGGTTCAAGATCAGTTTGTTGGAGCTTATAGTCTTTTAAAGCTTTATATTGTGTTGAAAATCAGTCTTATACTCTCTGTTTGACCTTTAAATAAGTCAAAATCAGGATTTACAGCCTAGATCCACTTCTTAAACATGGTTTTTGGAGAAAATACTTGAAGAACAGAAGCTTGTGAAACATTTTGAACAGAACCAAGGGTGAAACAAAGGTCAATAGAGAGTTTGAGACATGAGCCCAAAGCAGCTGGAAGCAGCTACTTCGGGCACCCAAACCAGCTGCTTTGAGCACCCAAACCACCTTTGGGCGCCCAAACCTCCCCATTTGGACGCCAAAAGAACCACCAGAGGCACAAACTGTTTTTCATGTAGAAACATTCTAGTGCCGTGTTTGGTCTTTTATTACTATTCTATTATGCTTAACACTGTCTTTTGTATCGTTCATTGTCATCATTGTGCATATTGTACACGATCCATAAGCATCCACTTGTGTGTGTTTATAGTCTTTATTTCCATTGTTTGCTCTTCTCCCTTTTACATGGATAAAGTTTCGAAATCAATGTTTTATAATCCCTTAAACATTTAGAAGAGATCAGGTTTAATACCGGGGGAGGGGGGTGCCTTAAAATCCCGTAACTTAGCTCCTAAACAAGGGCAAAAGAGTCCTTTTCAAACCGATTTCTCGGGTACGGTCTTCAAACCCTGGTGGCGACACCAAAACCGTTTTCAGAAGCAATAGAGATTTTTATGGGGTGTCCACTAGCTGGCGACTCCGCTGGGGATCGAATGGTTAATGTATATTTTGATTTTATTACACTTGTGTAATTTTATTAAAATATGCATTAATCTAGAGAGCTAAACTTGAAAAATATTTAAGGGATTTTAAAACATTTATTTCTAAACTTTTGTATTGCACTTGCATTGTTCCTAGCCCCGCTGGCGTGTTTTGGGAATCCCACCCAGCTTGCCGGTGATGGGGAATCCCAAAATGCCCAACAGCCCTCGACTGTGATGAGTCACGTTGTTACCATCACTTTGCGGTGGAATGCAAATGTTGGCTTTGAGTCCGGGGTACCCTTTTGAGACCAAAACCAGCCTTTTACATATAGCTAACCATAGAACTCTCCACGTTAAGGACGGACCCACTTGTTAGGCTTACATGCTCTCCGCATGCTTACGTGTTACGTGTTACCGCTTTCCTTACCATGTCACGATGCATGCATGCACTTGCATTTATACATAGTTCCTTGTATAGATACCGTTAGTATAAGCCTAAGTTAGGTGCCCTTACAGTTAGTAGAAGGTTGCCCTGGCCAGATGAAGAGCCGTGCATTTCAAATGTGCATTGAGAATTAATCCTTGGGATAATAGGACTTGGGAAATTTGAGGGTAAATCAACCCGTGACTAGTCAGTGGCAATAATCCAACGTAAATTAGGTATGATTTGACTAAGTTGGTACATTCATTCCTAAGATCAAAGTCGGATCCTTATCAAGGGCTTGTTAAGCAAATTTCCCAAGTCCTGTCATCCATTACATGAAGGATTCAATATCAAAAGATACCTTGAGGATTGGGGCAACTTTCGAAAATCGTTCAAATGCAGTCTAGGAGACTTTAAATCCATGGAGTTTGAGATACCTCCGGCGTTTGCTGTGCCCATACGGCTATCCATGTTTTCGAACTAACCTTGAGGTCATTAGTATCTAAATTGCAACACTCATATTGCTTTGTCTCGGATGGTCAAGAAAAATGAATGGCTCTGATTCTAATGAAGATTGGAATTTAACCTACTAAGTAATGACTTACCCGGGGTGTTGGAAATTAATCTTTTGTACAATGGCTTTAAGTGAGATTCGAATCTGATAGACTAACCCTAGGCAAGACACAGGATAATCTATAGGATAGATTTTAGTCTAGGAGACTTTAAATCCATGGAGTTGAGATACCTCCGGCGTTTGTCGTCCCCATACGGCTACCTGAGTTTTGAACTAGCCTTAAGGTCATTTGTATCCAGATTTCAACAACCTTATTGCTCTGCCTCAGATAGTCTACAAGGAGATTGGCTCTGATTCCACGAAGCTTGGAATTTAACCTGCCTGTCACGACTTACCCGTGGTTGTTGTTTCAAAGATCTGTGCAATGGCTTTAAGTGAGATTCGAAACCGGTAGACTTACTCGAGGATAGTTTTAGGATAATCTATAGGACAGATTCAGTCTAGGAGACTTTAAATCTATGGAGTTTGAGATACCTCCAGTGTTTGCCGTGCTCGAATGGCTCCCCGTGTTTTGGCCTAGCCTTAAGCACATTCGTACCCGGATTGCAACAATCTTATTGCTCTGTCTCGGATGGTCTATAAGAAGATTGGCACTGATTCCACGAAGCTTGGAATTTAACCTGCCTGTCACGACTTACCCGTGGTTGTTTCAAACATCCGTGCGATGTCTTAAGTGAGACCGAGAGTGGTAGTCTAGATCTTAGGACGACATGACGACGACACATAACAACATTTTCTTCAATAAAACCAGAGGCACAGTCTAAGTTTGACCTTCTTGCTTTACTATCAGTTATGAGCCGTTAGTCCCAACGAAGAAACCTTACAACTTCCCAAACAAAAGTTAACCCAGCTCAAACTTCAAGACATGGATGTTGAGGCTGAAATCGAGGTGCTCAAGATGGATGTGAGCAATATGGGCAAAAGGCTCCATAAATAATAACTCCAGCTTCACAACCAACACCATCAGCAAAGTCGAATCAACCAAAGCCACCAACCAAATCAACTGGCCGAAAGACCAACCAAGAACATTTTCCCCAATTCTCCACACCCTTATCCTCAGTCTTTATAGAGCTTCTCATGGCTGGTCTCCTCAAACCACTCCAGCCAAAACCTTTACCTCAAAAGCTTCCATCAAACCACGACCTAGATACCTTCTGTGCCTTCCATCAAGTGCCTGGTCATGCTATCGACGAGTGTCAACGTCTCCGTCATGAGATCCAATATCTCATTGACAACAAAACCATCCTGCCTCCATCACCAAAGTCCAACATCATATCAAACCCCATGGTTTAGCATAAACAAAACCTCGACACCAATTAAATTAACCTTACCTTCACTAAAAATACCCCTTCGAGCTCCACCAACAATGACCCCAGCCGAACTATACCAATCAATGAAATCACTACCCAAATCAACCATCCCAAAAAACAACGAAGAATATTTTCCCAACTCCCAGCACCTTTATCTTCTTATCTTCTTAGCCGGTTTCCTCAAACCATTTCAACCAACCCCACCTCCACAAAATCCCCCACCTTCCTACAACCAAAATACCTACTGCATCTTCCACCAAACACCCGGTCACCCTACTGAGAGATGCCAACGTCTCCGTCACAAAATCCAAGACCTCATTGACAATGAAACCATCCTTCTCCCATCACAAAACCCAAATACCATGTACAAACCATCGCCTAAGCATCAACTAAACCCCCGCTGTGGACGGCGCCACGCAGCTTGGCATAAAAACAAAAATGTGAGTCGCCACCCGAGTTTATTTTGAGAAAATGATTTTGGTACCCGAGAAACTGTTGAAAAATAATTGATGACTTGTGTGCCAATTTGGAAAAGATTTGATCCGCGAAAAGATTCTTTGGGTTCGGGAGCCAGGTTACGCATGAGGAAGGTTTTATTAAAAAAATGCACCTCGCTCGCCCAGGACATTCTCGGACTCTACTAAATATTGTGGGATTTTTCAGAAAATATATTATTATAAAATCTTTTTAACAATTAAGCAAATTAATTAACATTAATCGAGTAATTATGAAACCATAACAGAAATAAAATGAAAATAAAAGACTAAAATTTAATTAAATGAAAGAGAAAGGGGAAAGTGCAATAAAAGAAAGTCAGCCGACCAGGGAATAAGAAAAACAGAGCACAATTTCCATAACAAATAGAGTGGGTGACTGACCCTCAAATTCTCAGCCGCACGGTTGAGAAACATAGCCGTACGGGTAAGTAAGTGAGCCGCACGGCTCACTTATTCGAATTTTCAAATTTTTTTTGATCCTCTGGTCAGAGATTGAAAATCAATCTAAAACGGTTTTGTTTGTATCAAATCACACCCAGAAGTTAGGAAAAATGTTGGAGAGTTATTTTTTGTGAAAAATATGCCTCCGGATGAGATCGTCCCGAGCGATAACGGTGAATACCGCTCGATACGAACCCGTGGAGGGTGATTTTGTTTAAGATGAAGTTACCCGAGCCCAACAACGACCTATAAGGCCGTATTAGACCCGGAAAAACCCCTCAAGAACACAGTTTATACCTTGTTTTGGATCGAACCGAGAACGAAATTTTGGGTTTTGGTTGTAAGACTTTCGGACGAAGCTTGGAACTTGAGTTTTTGAGAAGTAAGAGAGAGATGGATGGAGTTTTTAGGGTGGTTTAGATGACGGTAGAAGTTCTACACAGAGGGGGTGACTCACGACAAGGTTTGGAGGCAGTGGCTATGGCATACCGGCATCGGATATGGAGGAAAACCATGTATGGACGTAGAGGGCCCGGTATTTATAGAGCTTAAAGATGAGCCACCGAATCACGCACAAGATCATGGTGATGATGAGATTCGCTGCGCCGGCGAATATATTCGCCTGAAACAAATCTCTGCAACCCAGATTTTTCGATTGGACATGCAAATGTAGCCGCGCGGCTGGGAACATGAGCCGTGCGGTTGAGTAGGTGAGCCGTGTGGCTCACTTGATGTTGTTTCTTCTAAAAGTTAGCCGTGTGGTCAAGTACAAGAGCCGTGAAGCTGAGTTTGGTTGTCTCATTGATTTTTTTGTCAGTCTGAGCTCCATTCCATCGTTCCAAGGTAACCTCACCTGTTCCATTTCATCATGGGGGAGCCGTCCGGCCACATCTTTGAGGATAATTAGGAGGTCCATATTGGGGTGTCTACAGTTGCCCCTCTTTGACGGAACTTGGATACCATTGCTTGATACGAGTGACATCTGGAGAGGGTAAAACCTGTACTCCCTCTTGAGTGCCCTAGCTCGGCTACGCAGCGTGGGTGTACCCTATAGGGGAGCCGAGCTATAGCGGCCACAAGTAGGGCTAGGCGCGCAATGTATAGTCAACCATGGCACCACGATAAGGTGTAGGGTCAGAGCCGAGCTACGAGTTAAGCTCGGTCATAAGGTCTGCAAACCAGCAACAATACAGCCGTCCTACGTGGCAGCACGGCTGTATAGCTATTAGGCTGGCAGCATGGCAGAACGTTCTAGAACAGTCTTGAATATTCTCTTACGCGATAAGAGGCGTATTCCGTGAAGTAAGGGAATGACGTGAGCATTCCATATCAGATAAGGAATAAAGAATCCTATTAAGAATCATATTGCACGACCATTTAGGGATAAGTCCAATAAGGAAAGGAGTCCTATTAATCGTAGAAGACCAATATGGTAGTGTGGCTGTACCTAGTAGGGTGAATCCTATTAGGAAGGTTTCCTAACGTGATAAGGAAACTAGGGCAACGAGGACCCTTGATCAACAAGCTAATCTTTACCTATAAATACATGCATTATGCCTACGGTGAAAGGTACGCTGTAACTCATTGTTATACGCATTGCTCTTGACTTATTTAGTATCTCCATACTAACTTAAGCATCGGAGGGCCTTTGCCATGAAGGGCAAAGGTGCTCTAACTGTTCCTTATTTTGCAGGTTTAGAGGTGCAATTGAGATACGAGAAATGCACCCTCTACAACGTCAAAGATGGAGACAGCCGCAATTTGGGCTTCCCAAAATCCCTAAGCAAAAACAAATGCAAGGAAGCATGCAAGCATAACAAATTAAATGCCGTTTTTGATGACTTACATAACAAATATTTAAATGTCATTTTCGAGGACTTACATAACAAACATCATGAAAATATTTAAATGCCATTTTCAAGGGACTTACATAACAAAAATTTAAATGCCGTTTTCGAGGACTTACATAACATACATCGTGAAAATATTTAAATGCCTAAAATGCCAAAGTCTGATAAATACCATGAAGGATTAAAGTACCGTAGAGGATTTAAAATCTATGTGACTCAAGAAAAGCCATTTCAAATCAAATCAATTCCATAGAGGACTTAAAACTTATGATGACTCGGGAAGAGCCATTTCAAATCACTGGGTAAGAAATATATCTCAAATTTCTAGGGCGAGAAACCTATCTCAAACTCGGGTGGAAACAGGTATAACCATTTGGGTCACAACATAAAGCTAGCAACATAAAGCTGACCACTAGGGTCACAACATAAAGCTGACCACTCGGGTCACAACATAAAGCTAGCAACATAAAGCTGACCACTAGGGTCACTACATAAAGCTGACCACTCGAGTCACGACATAAAGCTGACCACTGGGGTCACAACATAAAGCTGACCACTAGGGTCACAACAGTGGGTGTGCTGCAAATTATTTTTAGTGAGGAAGAATGAATTCAGACCAGAGTTTATTGCTATGGAGGACTTTCGGGGACAATGACCATGACTGTCCGGAGCGTGTGACTACTTGTGATCCATTCGGAGCAGAGTGACCGTCTGGACCCATGTGAGTGACTATGATCCGTTCGGAGCAGAGTGACTGTCCGGACCCATGTGAGTGACTGCGATCTGTTTAGGGTGAGTGCCCGTCCAGATTTATGAGAGTGCTTATGAAAGGTTCGGGGTCTTGACAGTGTTTATGACCGGTTCAGGGTCAAGGAAGTGTATGTGACCGTTCAGAGTCACGAGAGTGACTGTGACCTTTCAAAGTCAAAAGAGTGCTTATGACCGGTTCGGGGTCATGAAAGTGCCTGTGACCGTTCGGAGAGTCATGAAAGTGCCTGTGACCGTTCGGAGTCACGAAAGTGTATGTGCGACTGTTCAGAGTAACGAGAGTGCTAATGACCGGTTCAGGGTCATGAAAGTGTGTGTGATCGTTCAGAGTCACGACAGTGCTAATGACCGGTTCAGGGTCAAGGAAGTGTCTGTGACCGTTCGGAGTCACGAAAGTGAATGTGCGACCGTTCAGAGTCCCGAGAGTGCTAATGACTGGTTCGGGGTCATGAAAGTGACTGTGGCCGTTCGGAGTCACGAAAGTGAATGTGCGACCGTTCAGAGTCACGAGAGTGCTAATGACTAGTTCGGGGTCATGAAAGTGATTGTGACCGTTCGGAGTCGGTTCGGGGTCATGAAATTGTTTAGGACCGGTTCGGGGTCAACGAAGCGCTTGTGACGGTTCGGAGTCACGAAAGTGCATGTGCGATCGTTCAGAGTCATGAGAGTGCTAATGACCGGTTCGGGGTCACGGGAGTGTATATGAAAGTGATTGTGACCGTTCGGAGTCACACGAGTGCGTGTGACTTGTTCGGAGTCACGAGAGCGCGTGTGACTTGTTCGGAGTCACGAGAGTGGAGCTGACCGCTTGGGTCACAAAGAGTGGATATGTCGTAAATCGTCTCTTAGTGATGGAACTGAATTCAGACCACGGATGTTAATGCCAAGGAAGACTTAAGAACACAGTGAGTGCCTATAGAGGATTTTAGTTTGAAAAACTGTCACTGAGGACTTTTGATTGGGAAAATCGTCACTGAGGACATTTGTTTGTTACTATGGACTGTTGATTAGAAAAATCATCACTAAGGACGGTTGAGTGAGACTCTGGTTTTGACACTTGACGACACAATGACAACATTCCTTCTTTTGAAGAGGTAGAAGGCACAACGGGGTGTCTCTTTTGTTTTACTGTCTTTCCTTTTGGCCAAGGTTTGGATTTCAAGCTAGTTTTTGAAGCTTGAGCTTTTAGGTTGAGGTTTGACCTTTGGGTGGGTTTTTGTTGCAACTGTAGATTGCGGCTTTGAGCCTTCTTGGATCCCGGTGTATGCTTGCCTCAGTGAATGGTTATGGGCTGATGTGCCCCAGTTCTTGGATTTGGGCATATACTTGCCCCGGTGAATGGTGGTGGGCCAACATGCTCTAGTTGTGGACAAATGTGCCCCTCAGTTCTGAATCTATTGGTGCTTTTGGCTATTCATTGACCTGTGTATCCAAACATAGATTCTTCCATGCATTTGAAATAGTCTTCCACGAGTTTAAGACTAACTAGACCACGAAGGCTTTAACTGGACAGAGACCTTGTGTAAATTTGGACAAGGCCTAGACAAGGAAGACCTTTTGTGGAGGAACGACTTTACAATGATGCCCCTTAGCTAGACAAAGACAACAAAGTGTATTTTTTGACAAGATCAGGCTGGCTCAAAGGATTTTAACAAGACTGACAAGACTAAGGGATTTGATCGACCTTTTGGACAACATAGTGGACTTTAACATGACTGACAAGGCCGAAGGATTTGATCAGCCCTTTGGACAAAGAGGTGGACTTGTACAGGCTTGATTTTGACTGAATGACTCCCCTTAAGGGTGCCCCTGACTGGGCGGAGTGAATACCAATTTGACTCGAAGAAAAGACTATAGTGACTCAGAGTTCTGAAGGGTGGCAAACATGCCTCCCGATTGATGCTGAAATTGCCACAACAAAATCGGGTTTTTGATGATTATACCTTCGGGATTTCGAAATTGTTTCACTCCATCAAATGATTTTCATTCCAATTGATTATTTTGTCAAAACACGAGATTTCTTATCATGAATCCATGCCCTGGATTGCTAATGATGATCTGAGGTGCCCTAGTTTGGAGGGCTGCTAATGAAGATCTATTGATGTGCCCCAGTTTGGATTTTTGCTTTGGTTGGCGCCAATGTTTGCATATTGCTTTGACTTATAAGGGAGATTAGACTTTGAACTAGGATTCTCGCTATCAAGTTGCGCTTTTCAATCTGAAAGGTCTTTATTCAGGTTATAATGGGGCCAGGGTTATGGGCTTGACAAAGAAAGGATAATAGGCTCAAAAAATTTCATTTTTCTTTGTACCCCTTTTTGCTTTTGGTGGGCATTTTCTTTGTACCCCTTTTTGCTTGGGTACTTCCATTCATTTGATTTTTTTTTCTTTTTTTTCTTTGAATGACTCACATTTTATGGTCTCTATGAGTTTGGCACTTTCATTCTTTTGAAATTTGAGGTGCCACTGGTAACCATGCGTTTGGCACTTTTTGAAATTTTGATGTGCCACCGGTAACCATGCGTTTGACACTTTGTTTTTCTTAACTTGCCCCAATGTGGGGGATAGCTACCTAGCTGGGTTGTTTTCAAAGAAATTGATTTCAGGCTCAAAAGGGCGATCAAGGGATATATTTATCTGTGGAATAAAAGCAAAGAATGACTTTCTTCATTTTGAATTGCGCAACTTGATAGAAACAATTAGTGTATGCTCTAACTTTTACCTAGATCATATTTTGAAGTTTTGATCTAGCAAGCTTTTTGCCTTAACTTTTGCCTAGGCCGTCCTTGCGGGTTTTCGACCTAGCAGGCTTTTTCTATGTCAAAGCATTGCTTCTCGATGGCATCGGGGAATGGTGCTTGGACTTCCTTCTTCTTTCGCGGGGCGAAGATTCAATCAAATACTATCTTGTGTTTTGAAATGAGTATCCTGATTCTCAAATGATGGTGGAAAATAATTTCGAGTTGAGGGATTATTCAAAAAAAAATTCAAGTTTATTATGACAATGTCAACATAAAGGTGTGACATTGATTTTCAAAAGTTACGACCGAACAACAGAGGGTTGCCTACGTATCCCTTTGCAAGGAATCAGGTCGTGCGTAGTTCGGGACTACCAAGCTGACTCCATTTTTATTTTATTTTTATAACAACATTACAGACTAGAATATGAAAGAAAGCAGAAACATAAAAAGACTTGAAGCAAAAACTGACTTAACAAAGGTGAAACTTGACTTGAAACTCGGAGACTCCTTGTAGACACCCTAATTTTCGATCCCCGTGCCCGTTTGGAATCCCCAATGATGATAGAGATCAAAATGTGCCTCGGAAGCTTTGAAATAATGCTCTTTGTACTTGAAACCCAAGGAAAATTTCTTCAACACAAACTCTATCCCACACCATCTTCTAGTACATTAAAAACTCTCTTTTTTGATATATAATATGTCTCAATCCATTTTGAAATGAGGGAGATATGAGGATTTTACCAAAAGGACTCTTTTTCCGCCCACCTGAGGGTAAAATTGTCACAAATTTAGATGTATAAATTATTTTGTGTCCCAACCACTTGGGTTAGAAAGTAGACTCAACAAGCTTTCCAACGGCACCAACCACGCACAAAACGGAGTTCTGTAGCACCTGGGGCGGACCTGCGAAGTTTGGCCTATTAACAGTGCCGCGCGGGACACACAATTGGGCCGTACGGTACAACAATGTGCACCGTACGGTGCACTTTTGAAAAATTCAGAATTTTTTCCACTTCCACCGTACGGCACGCATAGTTGCACCGCACGGTGCAATTTTGAATACCGTGCGGATCCACTTCTTCAACGCGAATCCAACAAATTTCCAGCAGCTCTGCAACTCGAATCTCATCATCGTTTCGTACTGGGTTGAAAGGCTACCCCGTAGCTCGACTTCTTTGCGTGGCAAACTTGCTTAACGTGAAGAACAATGGGCTTCTTTTCCTCTATAAATACCAGGCTCCATTGCCTGTTGTAGACTAAAAACATTTTGAATAGAGGTTGAACCTCCATGAAAAACTCTCTCCATCCCTCTGTAAGGAAAGATTTCCAGAAAAATCCTTGAAGCTCTCTCACTCTCACTCTCACCCTCACCAAAATCTCTTCTAGTAACCTAAACCCAGTTACGAGCCATCCTCAAACCTCCTCCAGTAAATCCAAAAGTTTACGCGTCCAAGATTGTTCCGAAGGTATACAAGTCTGCTCCTAAATCAATGTTTGTGTTCTTGAGGGGATTTTGCCGGGTTTAGAATGGTTCTATACCTCCTCTGAACCGGGTAAATTTGATTTTGCATGAAGAAAAACAACTACAAAGTTGTTTTCATCTCTGGAGCAATGTCATGGATACGTTTAATGTGTTTCATGGTATTCGTACAATCAAAAGGTACATTCTTAATCATTCAAAGGATTTTTGATTAAAAAAACATGGTTTTCATACTAACAAATCATCCCATTTTTTACGCTGATCAGAAAACAAAAATTTGGAAAAGTTTGAATATTGGTACCGTACGGCATTAATGGTGGCACCGCGCGGTGTATTTTTGGATGCCGTCCGGCATCAGTGGAGAAATGTTTTCCAATGCTCTGTTTTCTAAAACCGGTACTCTGTTTTTTGGATTTTCAGTAAGGGCTTATTACAGTTAGCCCCCTTCACCTCCTATTTGTACTCTTATGTCCCATCTTTTGATTATTCATTTCATTTAATTGTTTATTTCCATATTACATGATTAACTGTCGTTATTTATTTTAAAGTGTCATTTTCTTTATACAATGTTTATGTGAATAAAGTTTTCAATAAAATATTTTCAGAAAAATCCCAAAAATATTTAGTAGAGACCGGAAATTTCCGGGCGCGCGGGGTGCATTTTTTTAAAAAAACCTTCCCCGTGCGTAACCTGGCTCTCGAACCCATATCTCCATTTTTCGCAGACTAAACCCTTTTTCAGCGGCACGAGAGTCATTATTTTTCTTAAAACGGTTTCTCGGGTACCAAACATTGTCTAAAAATTAAACCCCGGGTGGCGACTCTAAATTTTCTTTTTCCCAAAATCACCCCTTTTCAAAACAACATCAAAAAGTGGCACCGTCCATAAAATGGCGACTGGGTATCGATATGTTTTCAATTAATCTTTATTTTGACATTTTACACCTGTAAAACGACCCTTGAAAGCTTGACACAAAGTACATGCTTTGAGCTGTCAAAGAAAGGAATGATGTCAGGGTGAGAGCCCGATCAATCTGAACTGGAGCTTTCCCGGTTGTTTGCCTTAGTAAAATTTCAAGGTTTTGATTAATTAAAAAAGCGAGCCAAACTTGAAAAATGTTTATGGGATTTTTGAAAAGATTTTATTGTTAAACTTTTGCATTGAACGTGTCTAGTTACTAGCCCCGCCATTGCGTTCTGGTTACCCTACCCAGCTTGCTGGTGTTAGGACATCCCAGGATTCTCGGCAACCTTGGACGATGATGAGTCAGCCTGCTGTTATTACCCTTTCTACGTCAGTATTCTATGCAAAGGGGAGGCAAATATTGGCTCTAGTCTGGGGAACCCCTTAAACCAAAACCGGCCTTTGCATATAGATAGCCGTAGAACCTTCCAACCTACGACAGGACCCACAGGGTAGGATTATGTGATATATCCTGCTACTAGTTTACCGCTTTCCTATATCCTACCGGCGTGCTACCTGTTTACCGTTTTTGCACATACCGTGCTACCTGTTTACTGCATTTTTCCTGTATATACTATCATTCTGCATGCATACACTTCAGCATAAATGTTTTGGTCAGTCGGTCCTTAAATTATCACCTTTCCCGCGGTCTTAAGAGGTTGCCCTGTCCGATGAAGAATCGTGCATTTCAATGCACATTGTTTAAATCGCATAGTCCTTCGGAAAATGAGACTAAGGATGATCAAGATGGCCTAAAATCTTCAATAAACTCTCGTCAGTGACTTTAACTGAACTTAAGAGTAATCAACCCCATTTATGAGGATGCTTATTCTAGTATCCTAATGAGAGATTATTAAAAAACTTAGTCCATTTTCAGATTTTTCCAAAGCCTTATTCTCCAAATTGAAAGGATACATTGTCAAAAGAAATACTGAGTACCGGGACAGCCTTTTTGAGATCGTTTTCCTTTATTCAAACACCTCCAGTGTCAGCCATGCTCGAACGGCTTCCTCTGATCCGATCTAGTCTTAAACATTCATTTATCCAGATTTCAGCACCCTTATTGCTCTGTCTTGGATGGTCACGAAAATTGATTGGCTCTGGTTCCAACACACGTGAACTTAACCTTCCCATGGCTGTTGAAAACGCCTTTTGAGACTTAGGATGACACACATGACGACACATGCGCGACATTCTCATTTTTAAAATAAAACAAGTAGGGGCACTCCTGAGTTCAATTTTGCTTTACTGTCAATTCCCAGCTGTCAAGCTAAACAAGAAAACCTTACCACTCGAGGTCAACTTTTCAGAACAAGGATTTACTCGACAAACAATCCCGATCACCCAAACAGCAGTTAATTCGGACTAAGTCAGAAACAGTACAATCAGATTCAACAAGTTTTTCAGCAATGTCGAAAGCTGGTAATTCAATAGAGAAAACTAAGGTCCAGGTCCTCAAAGAAGCCATGGATGAGCAACGGGAAAACAACAAGAAGCAGATGGCCCAAATGATGCTCATGATTCAGAGATTAACCTCCCAGCTCCCACCATCACCAAAAGGTCCCCCAAAAGGTCATCTGCAAGACAATCAGGGTTTGGAAGCAATGATGGCCAAGATTACCAAATTAGAAGAGTCTGTTCTGAAACAAGAGAAGATAGCCAACACCGGTGTTGATATGGACAAGCTGTGCCTATTCCCAGATGCCAAACTCCCAGAGCGATTCAAGCCAATTGATTGGGATAAGTTTGATGGAAGTGGCGATCCAAAAGCTCACTTGCAAACATATGTGGGCACTCTATCCATGAATGATGTAGGAAATGATGCGATGGGCCAGATGTTCCATCAAACCTTGATCGGGCCAGCATTGCATTGGTTTCTGAATCTAGATATTTCAAAGAAAAGGACTTGGGAGGATATTGGAGCAGCCTTTGTAGCCCAGTACAATTACAACATCCAGCTCGAAATGACTATTCGAGAGCTGGAATCAACAAAGATGGGGAAAGATGAATCCTTTGCTGATTTTGTCAAAAGGTGGAGAGAGAAAGCCACTCAGATGATTGACAGACCTTCTGAAAAGGAACAGATGAGAATCATTACTCGCAACCTGTCACCAGACATTGCTAAACACTTGGTGGTGTTTCAGGCTTCTGCAGATTTCAAAACATTCTATCAAGCATGCCTTGCCATTGAGAAGGCGATACAGAATGGTGTCCTTGGGAAAGGTGATTATGATTCAAAGGTTGAAAAGGCTTACTACGGGGATAGCAACACCCAGTATACAGCTACTTCCTCCAAGTTCACGATCAACAACACTAAAAAAGCCAAGCCAACCAAAACAACAACCCAAATCAACCGGCCCAAAGACCAACCAAGATCGTTTTCCAAATTCACCACACCCCTATCCTCGGTCTATGAGGAACTCCTCAAAGACGGTCTTCTTAGTCCACTCCAACCAACTCATCTACCACAAAAGCTTCCGTCCAATCACAACCCAGATGCCTTCTGTGCCTTCCATCAAGTACCGGTCATGCTACCGATGAGTACCAACGCCTCCGTCATGAGATCCAACACCACATTGACAATGAGACCATTCCTCCTCCACTAGTGGAACCAAACACCCTACCCTGATCAACACTGAGCTTATGGGAAGCTACTGATTCAACCAAAGTCAGAGTTAACCTTGGAGAAACAACCATCAACGGCCATGCAGTAATCCAGCCTTTCACGAGTCCTAGGAGTCTTCGAGTTTTGAGTCAAGTCACTTTTGCTGAGTCAGTTTGTACCTCAGGTGTAGACACCCCAATTTTGAACCCGAGATAAACGCAAGCATTCCCGATGATGAAAAAGACCAATGTGGACTACCTCGAGGGCTTGAATGAGGTTTTGAAATTGTCAATACCCTCAAACCTAGCCTTAAACCTTTCAAAAATCATCAACCCAACCTAAAATGACCAAAGCCAAGCCAAAGCACAAACCAGCATCTGAACCCACCTTAGGCGCCCAAGGTGACCTTGATGATTTTTGAAAGGTTTAAGGCTAGGTCACCTTGGGCGCCCAAGGTGTGAACCAGTCAGTCACAGGTAGTGGCTGTAATGATGAGATTCTGCTGCGTGTGAGCCATTATCTCCCTAAAATCCGGCCATTTGCTTAACCTACAAGCTTACTCTATCTCCCTAAATTACCCTCTAACCCCTCCAACTATTCCCAAATTCAAATTACACTTTTTCCCCCTTTTTCCTCTCTATAAATACCCTCCCTCTCCTCTCATTTGCAGAGGACTGCCTCACTACTCTCTCTCTATTCACCATTCACTTCCAAGAGCACAAAGCTCTCTCTCTCTTACTCCAAAACGTCCAGAGCCTCCCACATTACTTAAGACCCACCAAAAATCCATCAAAATCAAACCTAAACCCACCCTAAAGCCTTATAATCAACCATACTCACCTATACACTACCAAAATCAACTTCAAACCACTTCAAAATAACCAAAAACCAACTGTTTTAGCATCAAAATCTAGCCAACAACTCAAACCCAGTCAAGAACCACACTTTTCTCACTTTGATCAAGTTCAAAAAGGTAGAAATCAAAGCAAGCCAACTCATGGTCACAATCTGAGTGTGACTAGTAAGTGTGAGTGAGTTCCTTATACTCATTTTATACTTACAAGGTCCAATAGTAGGCTGTTAAGCTTACAAAAATTTCCAGGCTGATCGGCCCTTGGGCGCCCAAGGTCACCTTGAGTGCTCAAGGTCCCAGCAGTTTACTTTTTGTTGTTTTGCTTTGATCATCTTTTGGGATGTTTTGTTCCTTTAATCAGTTGTTAACCACTATAATATGGAATATTAATGTATTGTTTAAGCTCTGATCATCTGAAATCATCATCAAGTGAATTTTATTTGATTTTGCTAATGCTTGAAAGAAGGAAATGATACTTATTGACAAATATTGAGCAAAAGAGTATAAAACTAGCATTTTCAAAATGATCAGAAGCTTATGAACTCAAAAAGACATCAAAAGCAAAGCAAAGAAGTAAACAGAAACATGTAAGCCATAGGATAC
>JAXBDA010004497.1:0-28693 GCA_036023075.1 Gaultheria prostrata | reverse complement strand
CTGGGAAATTCATTCTTGCGAGGCGGCTGACGGCTGGATTAAGTACATAACTTATACCTTCCGTCGGGGCTCCCGGGGTACGGGCAAGCAAGGGGGAGTAAATCACAGTTTGGTCACAGTCCTTAGTAGTTAACCGGGAGGAAAGTTCTCTAGGTTGAGAACTTAGATGAACATGTAAGCTTATGGCTAGTAATGAAATCAACTATGTGTTTAATTTCTGCTTTACGATTTATTTCCTACTTGTTCCTTTAATTACTGCTTTTCAATTATATATGTTGTACTTGTATGTTAAGCAAGGGTTGGTGGTTAGGAGTTAGCTATTGAGTGATTTATCGCTCACGGTGCTACACTTTGTGTGACCCTGGTATAATACCATGATGTTGCTTCGCGACTCGGACGTATTATGCCAGACTACGATCAAGCATGTACTGTTGGAGTCGAGGGAGACAGTTCTTACGGAACCGAGGATTATCCGGCAGGCCAGGCTTAGGAGGTGCAGTGGAATCCGAAACTGAACCTTAATCTGTAGAACCCACCCCTTTATTTTAATGTTGAATCTGTAATAATAATTTCTCAAACCGTACTAAGTATTTTGTAATGGGTTGCACTTCACGTTTTCCAACGTGCACTCTGATGGAAACTCGTTTTATTAAATTAATCCTAATTAGTTATCTTAATTAATGCTCCCGAAAATCCGGGTCGTTACAATATTATCGTAGAAGATTTGGAGGATGAAGATTTTGAAGATTATCGTAAACATTCAATAGCTTCTGGCATGTCCAAACAAGCTGTAAACTTCATAACAAAAAGAAGACCTTATCGTAGTTCTAATGGTTGATAACCATTGTGACGCATTCATTACTTGACAAACAAATGCATATTTATCAACTTATTGACAATATCGCCAGAGACTCGCTTCATTTTTCAGTTTTCACATTTGATCACTAAAGAATCCTATATGCCTCTCAACGACAACACCTATATATGTGGGATGCTTCACCTTCGAAATTACATTCACCGTTAACCAAGTTACCCAACTTCGTGTCATGGACTTAACTTATTGCAAACTATCCGTGCGGCACTTAAACGTTCACAACCGAATTTGTGATGCTAAGTAAGCCTTTGTGTAAGAAGATGATGAGCCTCAAATATTGTACATATCCGGGCTCATCTAGCTCATTTAGTTCACACACGCACGCGTTTTAGCGCTTGAAATGATTGATGTTGCGCGAAGCGTGTTTTTGTAGTTTCAGGTTAAAACCATGGAAAAAAGCGCATTTGAAGCGCTCCGGGATGAATCCCAAGGACCCGAAGGCCACGTGCCCCATGGCATTCCACCACCAAGCCTCAAGAGCCAAGAAATAAGATATGGCTAAGGCTCGGGAAGACAAAGAGAGCACAAGTTCAAGCCGGAAGGCTAACGCCGTGTCCAAGCCTCACAAAGACTCCCGGTGAAATCCGGGAGAATCCAAGAGGACACGAGACCAGGCATCACCATTTTCAAGGCCCCACGAGGATTGGAGGTGCAACGAAGGAAGTTCGGAAGCACGAAATGGCCAAGGGGTGACGAGGAAATGTGCTAAGGCATGAAAAAATGGGCTTGGATCGATCCACTTGCAAAAGTGGATCGATCCACTTGGTGCAAAAGCTGAACAGAGGGTTGTGGATCGATCCACTTTTGCTAGTGGATTGATCCACCTTGTGGACGGGGCATTTTTAGCCTAGGTGGATCGATCCACCTTTGCTAGTGGATCGATCCACTTGCCCCAGTAAGTCTTTTTGAGCACCTTTATTACTTGCCACTTATGGAAACTTCTACTTTTTGGATATTTTGAGAGAGAGAAAGACCTTGTTGTATATATCTCTCCTCTCTCTTTCTCTCTTCTCTCTCCTTCACTTTATGCTTTAGTCTATTTTTAGTAAATTTCTCTCTTCTCTCTCCTCCATTGTTGTGGAGGTTTGAAGCTTTATTTTCTTCAAGAACACTTGTAAGGTTAGCTTGTATTCCATTTCCTAGTTTATTAATAGTGCTTGTAATCTCGGGATCGTTAGATAAATCTAGTTTGTTCGTGTTTTTACTGGTTAAATCTTATCTCTCATCTTTTAGTCTTTTCCTTTGATAACTCAAGTAAGTAGTGTTTGTGTGTGATTTCTCCAAGGTTTATTGTTGTAGGCAAGCTTAGGATTAATATATAAAATCAGTTTTTAGCATCATTTGTCATGTTCTTTATTTCCTTTATCAAAATGGTCAAGTTCTCTAGTATGTTGAGTGAGTAGTTTACGTAGGCTTGGTCATGGGGTGATTAACACCCCGTGACTCCGGTTGATTCGCTCTCCTTGCCATGTTGTATACATCGTTTGTTTAGCAAAGAGTTAGGATCAATTTTACGTACCAAAGACCGGGTTTGTTAATCTCTTTGATCACACGTAGCCAATGGTTTATCCATTTGGCACGTGTGATGCTTAGGGCGATGTCAACTCAGCCGTTTGCCAAGTGAACCAAAAATTTCTAGACTTTGCTAAACACCATTTCTAGTTAAATGAGTTTCAGTATCAAATCTTCCGTTCGGAGATGTTTAACGACATCTCCGAGCCGGTTATCGTAGAGGACAATGAATCGACCCGAGTCATGGGCGTTGAAATCCCCTAGACTTAGCCTTAGTTCAATTTAGCTTTAAATCAAATTCCAAGTCATTCTCGAAGTAGAGAGAATTCTACCCCAAATCACAAGTCAAAGTTTGCCGCTTCAAGGCTAAAAACCATCACGCGCAAGACAAATTTCACGTTCGGTTCCTTCGGTCTCTGTGGATTCGATCCGGTCTTACCGGTAAATTGCTAACTCCGACAATAGACCTATGCTTTGGGCACGCTATTAAATAACAAAGTACGGAGCAAAGCAGAAAAGAAGACATAGAACACTTTAGTTTGGGAGAATGGAGAGTGTATTTCATAAATAGAGTTTACAATGCTTGAAGTGTTGTGTATTACCTTGGCCAGGTGAGGCCACACCCTTTCATAGCCATCAAGGGAGAGTTCTAGAACAAACTCTAGAAACTTCCCACCTCCTCAATTGGGTCTTTCTATAATGTGTGTGGAGGGTTCTTGAATCCTCCAATGCTTACAAGAGTTCTCTAGATTATTAATACATATTCCAGAGTACTCTAGAATATTCTACACTATACAAGAATTCCCTAGAGAAGTCTAGAATCTTCCGTAAGCCTCCGGTCTTGGATTTTTCTAGAGAATTCAGCGGGGCGTAACATTCAGCTATGTTGGTGGATCTTGCTAACCTTTATCGACCGTGTTAGTCCAAATTTGAATCTTGGATCTTGGATCCGATCAACAATGGACACGAATTCTTGGACTTATTAGCGGCTACAATGGAGATTCTGACGGGGAGCTCCAACTTGATGCGGACGATGGTTTCTTGACCCACCTTCTAGAACTCATTTTAGCTCATGGGTAGATTTTTAACGACTATTTTTGTGTAGGTCTTGCTAAGCTCCACCCATTAGGTGAAGGATAATAGACATATAATTACAAATAAGTTCATATATCAATACACATTTCACGAATACTAATATATTTTTACGGATATTAATACACTTTTCTCGGATATCGATTCGCTTTCTACACATTATCCTCCACTCTATGGGCTAAGGGCATCCGCAACCAAGCTCTAAATCTCCAAAATAGAGACCGAATGTGACATATCGAGGGAAGATTTTGTACTTTACCTCATTTATTCTTTAAATTTTTATACTTTATGGAGGGACCCATTGTACTTTTTAGAGATTTGGGTCTCTAAATTTGATTTTGGGTCTCAAAATATAGAGACTCAAATCTCTAAAAAGTACAATGAGTCCCTCCATAAAGTACAAAAAAATTAAAGAATAAATGAGTTAAATTATAAAATCTTCCCTCGATATGTCACATTCGGTCTCTATTTTGGAGGTTTAGAACTTGGTTACGGATGCCCTAAGGTTAGGTTAATATTTTCCTTTTTGTATTTTGAATTTTGTTCATTGGTATTTGTTCGGGCCCCTGGATCAATATACTACTGTAACTGCAGTTTCTGTTCCCTAAAAGAAAAAAAGAAAAAACCCGTTAAAATCAAATTCGTTGCCGCGTTCAATGATTATCGTTTCTCGAATCTCGAATGGTTTCACCTTAAAAGTTCAGCAAAATACCTTTCCTTTACTGGTACAACACATTATTGGAAACGAAACCTTGCGTATCCGAACCGTTGGATATATTTTAAACGATCTTAATTTCATTTCAGCACATTACAAATCTGAATCGTTTATTGCCCAAATAAAATTCGAACCATTTATTGCCGAGATTAATAGCTCAAATTTGCACACTAGGCCACACGCCAGGACCCCATACGAGCACCCAGTACAAGAGAATAAATTCCCCAACCATCGCACCGTCGTTTGGTACAACCACCTCCCCTACGCTCCACCTTTCAAAACCCCCAACCCCAACCTAATCCCACTGCTCTCCTGTCTTCTTTACCCTCTTAAACCCTTCCGGATTGATTCTTCCATTCCCATGGCGACTCACAAGCTCGCTGTGATCATATCAAATCCTTCCGACGACAGCGAATTCCTTCTCGTAAAGCAAACGCCGCCGCCAAAGTTTGGCGACGAAGAGTACGATGCTTACGTTGATTCCGATCTCTGGGACTTGCCTTCGACGCTGTTGAGCTCACTAGAAGGAGAGTCGCAGCTGAGAATCGTTGTGGAAGGAGAAGAATCGTGTGGAGAGAAGCTGGACTTGAGGGAATTCGATCTCGGTTTGGCTCTCAACCAGGTACTGTTTTGAACTCAACTGAGTGATCTCATATGCTTTTGAATCAGAATTTCGTATTGTCGTGTTGTTTTGGAAGTAACGGAAACGTTCCAAAATGGTTGCGAAACGTTTTGCACTCATTTCAAGAGAGAGAGAGAAGAAACTTGAAAAGTGCCAACATGAACTAGAATTTATCTAAGTGCGTAATGGCCTTACTTGAAACTAGAATGCTAGTATGCTACATTGATTTTCATTTGCACAATGGTACACGGATAGAATCAGAATATAGACGTCATGAAATGAAAATTGACAAGTATTGTCCAATAAATTCCATGTCTATATTGTGACAAATAAACCTGAGGTTACTTCTATTATTTTCACCATGGACGAAGATGAAGAAGATGAGTTTGATTTTGACGATTATTTTGATTGTGAAGGCCTGTGTACGTTTGGAAACTTACGAACTGCTAAAGCTTGGGGGTTATTGTTGGTGGAGACCTTGGTAGTATGAAGCACCGACACTTCTGAGGCAGCCCGGGGACATGTAAAAATACGTATGGGATACGCAACTTGATATTTCCATTAAATTTAGTTAACTTTTTTTTTGGGGACACGGTGGGTACACCGTACACGGGGTTAAATATGTAATGTTTAAAAAGTTTTTGGGGTTCAATGCGTATTTCTTCATTATTTTGGGTTAAAAGGGTAATATGATGCACATATGATGCTTGTTTTAATATTTGATGCTTCATGCTTATACATATGACTATGTTTGAGCCCGTTTGGGCGCCTCTTTTTTACATTTTCTGGTTCTCATTTTTGCCTTTTGATTGTTTGGGCGCCTCACACCCAGAATCTATTCTTCAGAACTCATTTGCCATTTTTAACTTTAGAAGCAGAAACTCAAAAACAGGTGTGACCTTCCTTTTCCCATTCTCCTTTTTTGATTTTCCCCTCATTTATCTCTCCCATATCTGCCCCTTCTTTACGTTCTCCTATTTCACACAACACACGAACCAGAGAGAGAAGGAGAGACGCCTGCGATTAAACACCGGTTCATATTGCTGCTCTGTTCTTGCTCCGAAATCGTTCAGATCTTGACCTTGTCATCGATTGGGAGGAAGTGGAAGATTTTCTGGGAACCGTTCAGATCTTGACCTTGTAATTTGGTGGGAATTTTCTGGGTCACATTTGTGATTTGTGTAGAGAATTTTCTGAGAATGGCTGGTTTTTTTTTTGGGTTCGGGTAGAGGTTTTTTGTGGGTTGTTATTTGTGTTTCTTTGTGTGTGGAGGTAGGAAATTGGGTTTTTAGGTAGGGGGGGGGGGGTCCACGTGGAGCTCTATAAAAAGTGTTTTGATGGTTTCCTCTTTTTTTTTTTTTTTTGCTTAGTAGTGCTTTGACAGATTTACAAAAAAAAATTCCCATTATGAGTTTAAAAAAATTGTTAAAATCAATATTTGTACATATTTTTTATGCCATAACTAATAAACAAGGACAAAATGGTAAACAATCAATCAATAACTCATTTTCACCATTTTCTCCCAAACACTTTTGCAAAATACATTTTGCACATTTCTCCCAAACACTTTTCCCAGATTCAAAACTCATTCTGGCCATAATCCAAAAAGCCAAAAAACCAAAAAGCTGAAAAGTAGGCTCCCAAACACCCCCGGTATGACATAAATATTATTTATTTATTTTTGCAAATCCCGTGTCCCGTATTCGTTTCCGAGTCCATATCCATGCTACATAGGCTTGTACCCTTGATATGCCCCTACTTCATAATGGAGGGGCCTAAATTAACAATAGGACAACAGGGACAACGAAGAGGTTTGGCTAGAAGTTTCTTTAGCATAGGGGGTGTCTATGGAGAATATTTAGTCCCCTGTTGTTGCTACTCTAGGGATAACATTTAGTCCTCTGTTGTTGGTACTCTAGGGGTGTTTTAAGAGCATTAGTCCAATTATTAATGGTGTTATTGTAGCTCCTACCTTGGCTGCAATGGTTGAGCAGGTTCGTGGCTCACACATCCATAAAGCTGAGAATATGTGCATTGCATGTGTTGTGGGGCCGCAGGCATGTTTTGGCCTGAGAGCTATTTTGCAAGGATGCAGGTGACCTCCACAAGTGGAATACAACTGGTTTTAGTTTGATGGAGACAAACGGAAATTTTTTCCGTTGTCTAAGACCATGTTTGACTGTTCATGTATACAACTTCATAGCTTGAATGGTTCCTCCCGGACTAATAATGAGGATTACTCGTATCTAAGCCACTACTAGACGTATGTTATATCGATGTTTTATGGGATTTGTTGTCCAATTTTATGCTACCCTTCTAATGCCATAAATGCGGGTCCCACCGAATTTTTGATCGGATCCCCCCTCTAATCCTGTCAATCAACTGGCAATGTATTGGTTCATAACTCTGTTGGTTTTTTAACGTAATTATGGTTTATTTCTGGGGAGACATAATGGAGTTAATATGAAGTGGTAAAATTGTAGGTTTTGCAACAAGTGGGTTTTGGGACATCCAACGGGGTGCAGTGGAAGCTCTTGAAGTGTGTGGAGGAACCAGAATTTGGACCAGGATTGCCTGTTCAAACAGTTTATATTACTGGAAAATTGGGACCAGAAAACGGAGATTTACAAGGTTTGCTTTGATTAATGATTGTGATATGTATGTGATCTTCGTAGGATTCTTGGCAATGAAGTTGGATATTGGTGCTAATTATGAGATTTACACAAGAAGAAAACTGGAGGTCTGGAATCACCTTAGTTTATAGTGGCCCAGTTGGTTCTGTACAATGAAGCAAGTTGGTTCTGTACACGGGCTTCTTGTTAATCTTTCCTTAGTAGTGGCCCAGTTGGTTCTGTACAATGAAGCCATTGTTAATCTTTCCTTATCCTTCTTATTTTATCGTGATCTTCATCTCCTACTTAAATTGGTGTGGTTCAAATTCTTTCAAGGGTTGAGTAGACGGTAGACAATAGACAGAAATCGGGCAAGACAGTGATGATCACTAATTATACTCTCATATTTCATTTATAGAAAAAAATATATTAGGCCTCTGGAATTTCTAATAGGTATATTGACTAGGAGAATGTTATTTTGTGCTATGTGAACATATCCGTCTAAAGCTATTTGTGCGAAATGTGCCACAATGATCACAATTGTAGTTTGCTGAGCCCTAATCCCAACAAGCTGGGTAGTCAAATTGCAGAGATTATCAAACCCAGACAAGATTATTAGGGAATTTTTTTTTCATAAAATGGTACAGATACCATCTTCCTTTGAGTTGTAATGATCAGCTTTATAATTTTGCTTACCTTATGGAATACAAATTGAATTAGACCAGCAACATTAGACATGTGAAATGATTGGACAGGCTCATGTACGAAGTTGTTTCACTTGACATTGTGCTTCAATCGGTCAAATTACCAGAAATCATGTACATTGCAGGCTGCACATGCATGAATGGAGAATTTGTTTTAAGAGCAACTTGTATTCTTAAGTAGTATTCGTATTTGTTGTGAATAGGACTTGCTCGTGACTGTGCTCTGTTTTGGTTGCTTGTTTGTAATCAGCTCTTTCACCATTGTCTGATTAGATGTGGTGAAAAATGTCATTGTTGCATTTTCTTAATGTGATTACAAGAGCAAATTAGTATCACAAGCTTTTTTTAGTGTTGAAATACTGTAGCTATCTTTGCAAGGTTGATGGAAGTGCAATTAATTGTTCGAGTAATGCATGCAGGGCAATGTAAGTGGATGTCTCTCCAATGTTGCCTAAATCGTCTTCTTGAAGTGAAACCAAGTAGTGATCGAGTAGGATCTTTGGTTGTTGTTGGTCTCATAAACGACGCAATTCAATCGTCTACTTCAAAAATCCCTCCGATCTTGAATTTCCAGGTTCGTTGGTTTTTAGCGTGTTGTGCATTAGTTTTGGACTTGCTGCATAAATAATCAAGGAAAGTGATTCCATTACTAAAGAGGTAGTAAGAATTGGGGGAGTGGGAAACAGATTTTGGTTAGCACAGAACTTTGAAGGATGGAACCAGGATCTTTCTTTTGAGGGTGCTTAAATCTTGAAAGCTCAAGCATGAGAAATATTTTATAATGCAAACTAAAAATTCACATGAAAATATAAACAGTTTCTATTCAGACTCCGCAAACAGATATGCAGATAACAGACACAATGATCATTTTGAATACATAAAACTAATCTGTGTAATCAAATTTAATTGGGCGAGGAAGCGTAATTTAAAATAAAGCTCAAATGGATACCGATTAGTAGCTAGGGCTTCTTTCATCCAATGGCTATTTGATAATATACTTAGAAAAACAATCTAACTACATTATTTATAGTTATGTTTTATACTTTTATTTACTTTTTGTTTGGTGGGTAAAGGCAACTTCTTCAGTTGTTGCAAAGTACTTAAAAGCCTAAGTTACTGAATACTTATCTCAGAGTCAATTAGGTTAGGAGCCCCAATTTAATATTTTCCTATATTAAACTAGATACGGGCCTTAGAGAGGGGGTGCAATTAAAATACAATATTGATGTTAGGCAACGGAACTACCGAGCAGGGGCAAAAATACGATAAGTAGATACATAATTCGAGTATGATCAGACAACCAAAAATCAGATAATGACTGAGCGGATATTTACATATACTACATGTTGAATGTTATAGAAACTCAGGGGGTGTCATGCACCCCCACCGAATGCATATATGAACTGGTTATGATTGCTAAAATGACTCCAGATGGCCTGCTACAAAACCTCTCTCTCTCTCTCTGGGTTGCATGAGGATGATAATTCTCTTGATTAAGCATGAAAAGCTAATCCTAACATGTCACCAATGGATGCCTTACTCGCAAGTCACCCTAATCCTTTTTTCGTATCTGAACAATGCCTATTTCTTCTAGAATCTACTCTGATAATGACGCGAATTAAATGCAGCAAACTAATGTGGGATTATCATCGTGAAGTTCTCTTGCTGAATAGACTGCAATATTTGAATTTTTATTACCTGTCAGTATACTATTTAAGAAAAAAATTGTGAAGTTTTTTAGTTCAATAGTTCATAGTGACCACATTTTTGCACCATGTTTTATTTACTACCAGACACTGCAGCATGTACCCACTAATGTCCAACTATTAATGATGTGGTGCATGAGCTGGTAAAGGAAAAGTTGTGCACAAATGTGGTCGACACAGCATTGTTTATTTAGTTTACCTGGTCCTTTTGTCATGTCTTATGAGACTTAGGATCTAGATTAGTCAGATGGCTATACTAGTAGCCACCCAAGATTGGCACTCGATCTTCTGAAATAGTCTGCGGATCTAAAACTTTCAGGATTTGATGAATATTGAATCTGGATGTGCATGAACATCCTACGTGCTGTTATTCATTTCTTTTGCAGTTTGGTCTATTATATATTTATATATGCTGCATTTAGTTACTATTGAGGTTGATTTTTTAAACTAAAGACATTTATCTACAGCTGTCTACTTGCGTCATATCAATAATTTGTAACATATCCTAATATGTTTTGCATCTTTTAGGAATACCCTCCTGGTGTTAAACTTGTTCCTATGGGAAGCAGAACTGCAAAACCTTTCCATACGACAAATTTGGTCATATTTTCACCTGAGAGTGTTTTTGATCCCTCGACTGAGAGCAAGTTTTCTTTTCTTGGAGATGCTTTGATTGTGGATCCGGGCTGCCGATTTGAATCCCATGATGAGGTATGATATCAATTTGTACTGTTACATGTAGTTCTGATGCCTTTACTGATCTTCTTTTGAAGCCAGATTCAGTGAATAAAAAAATGAACTGCCATGAGATTGTTTCAATGCAGTGAATGTTGTGGTAGTATTAGTCCTCCTTCCTGATATTTAACAATGACAACTCATGTTTTAGTGCAACGAAGATGCACACTACCCTCAGAACGAGGTATTTTTATAATAATATTATATACCTTGTTGATACCATGCATTCGACTGTTTAGTCTCCTGAGCAGAGACTTGAAGTGCAGAGTTAGCTTGGTCGGAATCTCAGCATGCTAAGTAAGAGATTTTAGTTTGTTTCTACGTTACCTGAATTGCAGATCATACCAATACGAGGATCACAGACAAGAACATGGTATGCTACATACCCTAAATTGTGGTGCCACAGGGGGAGGCGTCTATAGATTTCAAATTTAGAATGTAGGTTACAAACAATAAACATCCATTAAAATATAATGCTATATTGCAAAACACATTTCAAGGAGCTCAAGGACCATTTTATAATTTTCCTTTGCCAAAACTTCGCTATTTGTAGACTTTTGTTGTTTTACAAATTTGATTTTTCAACATCTTTGGGTATCACTTTGGATCTTGTCAATATTGCTCTGGAACAAAGGTGCACCACTTTTTGAACATGAGTCCAGATTCAAAGTCGCTAGGCATTAGCATTCGTGGGTAAGTGAACTCCTTAGTCTTTTCCCTCGACTCACGAGGCCAACATGAGAAGACAACTTTCAGATATGATATTATTTTTAGTGTTGAGCTCCTACAAGTACTGTATGACATACTATTCAAATGTAAATAGTATGTTTGTATAAAATCTTTTTACAAGGTGATGTATGTAAGGACCATTTATGTTTTCTGTTCAGTTGATGTTTCAATTTGGGTTTTACTATTGCATGTGCTTACGACCAGTACACTGCGTATGCTTATTCGATCCTGTTTGTAGAATAGTTTCTTCTTCACACACAGGATTTTATGTCTTGCATTCTTTGTTTGATTTGTAAAGTACTGGATATCAAGGAAGCATCAATGGGGGATGCTGTCCAAGTAAGAAAACATTGCACCATAAGAACCTTTCCAACCTAGCCTATACACTTTGAAAGGAAGAAGGCTTAACCAATAGATCTACACCATCCACAAGCCAACACAAATCTGCCACAGCTCTCCCAACACTCAACTATGTAAAAGGAACATATGGAAACTCTTGCTTTAGTATACATTCTTCAATCCCTTGAAAAGCTCTCGTGTTCTGCGCTCTCCAAATAATCTAGATTAAGCATAGAAGCACTAACAACGCCGTGGCCCTCGGCATCCTTAGCCCTCGTAGCTACCGCCCATGGAAGAATCCGAAATTCCTATGGAACACCCAACTAATCCCAAACAAAGCCAGCGCCAAATCCCACATTCTCTAGCCACCTTACAAAGATTCAGAATCAACCCACTCCCAATCATAGTTGTAGATGGAACCTCAGTTTACTGTGTTATGACCCCTTTGAGTGAAATTATCAACCTTGAGAATCTTCTTATGTCCTGCACTCCATTATGGGTGGTTGAATTGCTCCTTGCTTGTTGTGGGTTCCTCACTCACTCATGCTGTGGCATATTAGCTAAATTCATTCTTCATTTGTACTTTTGTCATATTTTCTTACGTGATGATATTTGTATTTTAGGTTGCTGGAAAATTAGGCTGCCATTGTTATACTCACTACCTTCTTTTTTGCCCGATTTTGTGACATCTCATTGCACTGGTGTTCAAAAAATCAGCTCAAGGAAGTAATTGCTGCTTTGCCCAGAAAGTTAGTTGTCTTTGTTACCCATCACCACTACGATCACGTTGACGGTAAGTTATTGCAAAGTGCAAACAGTATTAAAATCAGGAAGGCATTTTTGTTTCGTTATACATTCACTTCTGCTATTTAAATGAATGTCAGGTAACTGTTGGAAACAAAGGTAGGCTACTTATTTATTCTTCCAGAGAGATGGGAATAGTCGGTTGACCTATTAAAACTCGGAAGTGGCCCTTGTCGTAGGTAATTTGACTAGGAGACTGTTTGTATAATAGTTAATATCTTTGACGAGTTCTTAGCTAGGAGCGTGATAACCGAAGGTCTGTGTCGGATATCTGTTTTGGTATGATAAAACACTATGCCGATGTTTTGGTATGATAAAACACTATGCCGATGCCACTAGCAGCAATAGCAATGCATGCAGCATATGGAAACTAAAAACTGAATTTGATGCGCGCAGCATGGTCCAACGACGCTCTTAGAACAACACTAGAGACACAGTTGTGATCACTCTTCAAAGCTTGCATCTGTGGTCTGAGTCATCGGACATCGAGTGTTTCTTCGACCCCCGACCAAGTTTACAGCCAGGTTTGGAGTATAAGTGACAAGCTCTGAGGCTCATGCATCTGACTAAATGGTGTCACTTTGTCTCATAAGCTAGTTGACAACTAAGATTTTAAGAATAAATGAGTTTAAATCCAGTTTCTTCACAGTTTTGCCCCATCTTTCGTTTGCTATTTCATATGAGTTCAGTGATTAGCAAAGAATATGATCTGTAGGACTTCTGTGGAAGAGAGGGAATACATCTGACACCAGACTGAGGCATCTATAAAGTCTGGCATATCATGTGATTTTTGGTTTTATACTCTTTGGACTTCAGCATCTATGAATTGCAAAAACATGGATATGAATATAAATTTGAAGTTGTGGTCCGCTGGATGGCTAAGTTGTTAATTTGATCCCCCGTGGAGCTGTAATTACCTACAAGGACACAAACTAGTTACACTCCACATTCTTATGTTTGATTGGAAATTCTGTCTTAATGATTTAAATTTTATGTGCTGTGTTACCTACTGGTGTTAATTTGTTATAACATTCTGTTTGAATATTTGGTGTAGGTCTTTCGGTCGTCCAGAAAAGCAATCCTGATGCTATACTTTTGGCCCATGAGAATACCATAGGACGCATTCAAAAAGGTTTTAGTTCTCCTTAACTTCTCTAATTCAACATTCACTTGGATATGTCTTGGTCTTGTTGATGAAAAACGATGAATGGGCTGTTAAAGAAGGGTATCTGATTGTTTTCACCTTAAAGAAACTATCTGTCCAATGAGGAGAATACGTGTCAATTACTCAGAAAAGATGCCATGTAAGCAAAAAGATCTGCATCAGGTATTATTCTTCATAGCGATAGCTATTTTGGTCCAAGTGCTGATGGTCTGTAACCACATCAGTAGGAAATGTAATTTTGCAGAAAAAGTTAGACGTGCCAAAGAAAACTAAGTCAGGGGTGAGGCAACATGAATCAGCCTATTCATGTGGCAAGCTGGGAATAGTTTCTTCCCATTGTACTTGTTAAATCGGTTTTTAGAGCTAGTCCGTTCTCGTATGAACTCATGACATACTTTTTCAATACCCACGAGTGACCGTGATTCTGTGTATTTGTAGCTATATCTCAAGTCTTTCCCCAAGACCAGGATAGGAACTATACTCCTTGACTGGCTCTTTTTTTCTTGACTAGCGAAAAAAATAAATCTCTGAAGCAATCTCAACAAACTCACAAACAATTCTCACCATCTGGTCTGTCCTAATTGGACTTGGTTTCTTGATGCTTTCTTTTTCTAAACACTTAAAAGGAACAACAGATCTGGTGTTATCATGAAGTTGTATTCAGATTACTCCACGATGCATCTATTCATACTGGAAAGGATAATGACCATGATTTACTTGTATTTACTCTTAATGGGTATGTCTAAATTTACATTGTCTACTCTTACAATGCCTATATCAGCTTGTGATTTTAGGATCAATTTATATGGTACAGATCATTGGTCTCTTGCCCGCGCCCTAGTTTCAGGAGGTGAAGAGATTTGCATTGGTGGTCAGCTATTAAAAGTTATTTTTGCCCCGGTAATTTTCATTTAGAGAATTGCTTCTTCTGAAAGGCATAGTTTTAACTTGCTTAATCTTAACAGGAGAGATTTGCACTGGTGGCAATGCTGATATTCTCCATTTACCTCATTTCCTCTTATGAAGCAAGTAGACTTAGCGTGCATCATGGTCAATCATGAAAGAAGCAATCAATAAAAAGTAGAGCTACCTTCTGAATGTGAAATTTCATAGAGAAGATTTCAGAAAGTAGCATGGGGGTTTTTGCCCCAGGCACATACATGATAAAAGCTAGGATGTACATTATGGGGTCAACAAGTTAACGACAACCAGGCATGGCTGTTGGATGAAAAACTTGACAAAATGACTGAAAGATCATAAAAATATCGTCTGGCCTTTTACAACGGTGGTACATAGCTAAGTTATGAGTTGCATGAACTCTTTGGTTATCCATCAGATGAAAAATGATAAATATTAAGCGTGAGAATATCTGATATCCATGTCAAACTCAATTGAGACATACATGTAAGTAAAAAGGAGATTTTGATCCTCCTTGTATAGTAGTGATATAAAAAAAAGCTGATATTAGTAGTTAAAAGTGCTTTATGATGCTGTCATATAGAGACAGATAGAAGCCCAATAGAGGTAGGTATGCCATCAATTCCATTGTCTTGGTTATTGTCCTAGATTAAATTGTGCAGGATATGATCTTCTGCAGTTTGTACTATCCCCAGATTTTTTGACACGTTTCAAGCAGATTCTTAACTTCCTAGATTTGGGTTTCAAGGAGGTCTAACACTTAGAAATGTATCAACAAGTGTACAAGCGTTTATGTAACATAGGCAGCTCTTTGACCTCTCACATCATTTTTTATTTAATTTAAGTATTTTTGGGCAGGTCGGATCGACTAGTCGGTTGGGTCAGGTATGTGAACAGCCCTAAAATACACAACTTGATGTTGGAAAAAGCTATGCAGGATCTAGTTCATTCAGATTCAAGTATCTTTTGTTTAAATTGAAGCACCAAGAAGAGGATTTCAAAACAACCCAACAGGTAGCCGTCTAAGGCTGTCATCGGGATCAAATCCGAATGTCCTGGGTTCAACTTACGCTGGAAATGACTTAAACTACCCGATACTTATTGCTTGTGGGTTGTTGCCTTTCCTTGGAGAGGTTTCTCTTAACCCCCAAGAAGAAGGTTATCCTAATGCACGTGCTTAGACAAACACAGAAAACATTAAAAGAAAATAAGAGCACAGCGATGGTTTAGATAGGCTTATTCAGGCAGGTTCGGGTTTGTAGTTGACTACTTGAGTTGTATGCGATTTTGCCGTACAAAAATGAAGGCTCTGTTTTTCTTTTTTTGGAATCAGAAATGGAGTTTGTTTGTGGTGTAAAATACCCGACAACCCCGATCCGACCACCATTTTGTCAGAATTGAGCCCTATTTCGGTCGGAATCGGGCCAGAACATCGCAAACTGAATACTGGTTGGTCGGATCCAAACGACCGGAACCTAACGGAGTCCCAGCGGTGAACAGCCCTTAGTTTATTTAGATATTTGGGAAATAAAACAATCATTGCCACTTGCACATAGAAACTATCCTCCAGGTGATCTTATCTTGTTATTTGGACAGTTTATTTTGTGTTTGATTGGTTGTTTGGACATAGTTCTTCTAATTACATAAGTTTGCTTCCTCATACCATACTAATTATTGATTGTATGTCGTTAGAAAGGGAGGGTTGGGAGTGAGGAGGCTAAAGTTATTTAATCAAGCCTTGTTGGGAAAATGGCTTTGGAGATTTGCATGTGAAAGGGAGAAATGGTGGAGGAGGGTGATTGTAGCAAAATATGGTTGTGGATGGGGAGATTGGTCATCCCTTTCGGTATGTTTGCCGCATGGAGTTGCGCTTTGGAGGGGTATTAAAATGGTTGGGAGGTCTTTGTGAGTTTCATTTGTTTAAGGGTTGGCAATGGTAGAAGAGTGAAGTTTTGGGAGCATGTATGGTGTGGGGACACGAGTTTGCGGGATGCTTTTCCAAATATCTATCGTTTGGCTTGCGACATGGATGCATCCGTTTCTGACTACCTTTATCTTTTTGATGGAACTATAGTTTGGGATATCCGCCTGCGTAGGGAAGTGCTTGACCGAGAGGTGGAAGCTTTGATGACTTTGTTTTCTAGAGTGTATGGAAGTCAAAGGGATAGGAGAAGGGGAAGATGAGATATGTTGGAGATGTTGGAGTCTTTCTAAATCAAGGGTGTTTGAGGTGAAATCTTTTTATCAAGTTTTGTGTGGGGGAGGAAACGCTCTCTTTCCATGGAAAGCTATTTGGAAGACAATGGCCCCATTGAAGGTGAGTTTTTTTTGTATGGTGTGCGGCCCAAGGAAAGATTCTTACTATCGATAATTTGGTTCGAAGGCAGAAAATCATTGTTAATTAGTGTTGTATGTGCAAAAAGGATGCGGAGACAGTTGATCACCTTCTCATTCATTGCACTGTGGCGTGGGAGTTATGATCTTTGGTGTTGTCGTGGTTTGGTCGTCAGTGGGCTATGTCAAAAAACGATATGGAACTTCTTATTGCCTGGAGAGGAGCAAGAGTGGGAACAAGAAGGAAACGTTTTTGGGTCATAATTCCTCTTTGCGTAATGTGGATTATTTGGCGAGAGAGAAATCAAAGATGTTTGAAGGAGTAGAAAAGCCTCTATTCAGAATCAAAAGTTTTTTGGTGAATAGCTTGTATAGTTGGGACAAGGGAGATTGTTATCCTTCCCTTGACCAATTTTTGGATTGGTTTGATCTTTTATATTCTCATGCTAGTGTATAGGGCCTTTTTGTCGGTGGCCTCTCTTTTGTACATGGGTAGCATCCCTTAATGCTTTCTTTAATATAATTATTTACTTATCAAAAAAAATTATTGATTGTATGTATGCCAAATTGTTTCGACACTCAAGCCAGATTGAGCATACGCTGTTTTAGTTTGATATGACAAACTGAAGTTTTATAGAATGAACCATTTGAAACTCAGAAGCATTTTAATGGAGTTGATGATATTTTTATTCCACTTTGAAATTGCAATCACTAAATGGATGTCTCGGTTAGCATGGTCTAATGGGCTGACAATCCAGTTTATGAGAATTTGTATCTCTGCGGTAGTGATTTCTCTTTTAATTTTGAGACAATTTCACTAGGTAAAGGTTGGCATGTGTATCAAAGCCCTACCCATTGGAATGACCATTGTTGTTGTTGTTTTTTTTTTTTTGATAACTCTGGCGTCCGGGCCAGTTTACGCGCACCTTGAGTAATCCTAAGGGCCGAATCCCACCTCCCACTTGCAGGGAGCTCAATTAAAGCCGGAGCAAAACTCTGTATGGACTGGACCTAAAGGAGTTGATAGCACCTGATGGGTTTCGAACCTTAGACCTTAGGAGGGAGCAAACCCCTATGTCCCATGTCTTGACCACTAGGCCAACCCCTGGGGGTTCATTGGAGTGAACATTTCGCCAATTTCTTGTTGAGCGGTTGACAGTAATATAGCTTATTGTGCCTCTCCAAAAATTAACCTCTTTAGGGTGTATGTATCGATATATAGCAATAGAACATGTGAAATAAATCTTGTAAATTATGTCAAATGGTTCCGTATGCCCTAGATTCGTTTGGAGCGGGCCTTTCGACTGGGTTGAGCCCATTCTGATGAACGAGTTCTGATCAAGTTGAGGGAAGCTTGAATTAACTATTTTATCAGGCACCAGCTAACCAAAGCAAGCCCGAGCTTATCACAAAGTCAAGGTCGGAATTGATCTTTGACCAAACTCAGCTTATTTAAAATGCCAGTTGAGCTCATACGTGAGTGTAGAGTGTTTTGCAGGACAGTTTGCTAGGTTGGGTCAACTGAAGCATCATGCTAGTTAGTCCAGTATTCATGTCAACTTGCCATTGTATGTTTATTAGTCGCCTTTTCTAATGGAGGCGTGTAAGCGGTTTTGGTCATTTTCAGTTTGATGGTAAGTTGTATGTTCAATGAGATTTTTCCTTTCTTATTCTGTTGTCTTCCTAAGAATATCTACAAGTTTACTTTATGTTCCATTTCTTTTCCTCTTGATATTTGTTTTGTGCTTCTTGATGTCAACTTCTGATAAACTTCTTTTTCAGGGGCATACAGATGGCCACATGGCATTACTTCATGTCAGTACTCACTCATTGATTGTGGGTGACCATTGCGTAGGGTAAGATTCTATACAAGAAGAAAGTTCGTACTAACTACTTCTTAGCTACACCTATACTCAGATGACTAGATGAGCATAGAAGTATTCTATTTTGATTATGAGTGCTGTTGGTTGATATGTGAAGCCCTGACTCTTGTTTAAGGCAAATTTTTCATGAATGGCGGAACGGGCTTCACACCCATATGCCATTCATAGTTCACTACTGTTGTTAATTTTATGAATAATAAAGTCAAGCACCGTCAAACATTGGTTCTTTGTTTTGTGTCATTTTGTAAAACCTCGTAGAATATGCCTTGAATCTCAACACTGCAGTAACTCCGTCCGGACGGGACTCACGTCCGTACGGACAGGCCATCAAGTTATGTGTGAAGGAAGCTTGCAGTATCTTCCGACCGGACGGGCTTATGTCTGTCCGGGTGGTCGGACACGGGATTGATGCGTTTTAAGTCGGTTTACACTTATTTTCTGTATTTTTGTACAAATAGGGACCTTGGGGGTTCCTAGGGTTAGGGTTTTGGATTTTGTATTGGGGTTCCACTAGTGTTTATTGCTCCCTTTCGGGTTCCACCCGAGATTTGTCCTGAATAACGTTTGGTGCTTCTTTGAGAGTGACAAATATAGCCGTATCTTTGTATTCTCTCTTCGTTAATAGGTAGCCCTCTCTCGCTCTTCGCCCGTGGTGTATGTTTAAGCTTTGTGCTTGAGCGGCACCACATAAATCTTTGTGTCCTTGTTTGATTGCTTGTTGGTTTAATTTTCTCTACTTCGTGGTCGTCATGAGAAAACTCATAAATCTATCTTTTGGTGGTTTTTTCATATATCCACATGTAGGTCCATCTTGTGATTTGTCAGCTAGAGCTACTGATTTTTAACTTATCTGTGGGTTTTGTTTCAGCCAAGGAAGTGCAGTTTTGGATATTACATCTGGTGGAAATATGGATGTAAGCGTACTTCTATATTTTATTCTTCTGCTTTAGAGATGGAATATGAAACAAATATTGTGTACAGGGGATTTATATGGTTTCCTTGTATGGACTCTTTATTCTACGTTAAGAGCTGGTATTTGTTAGCAGAGAGCATTTCAAGCACTAATATAGACCATTCTTCTAGAGATGTCTTTACAAGAATATTCTTCTCGAGGATGGTTTGGTTGATTGTTAAAAGGATTATACTATGTTTGTTTGGTGTATTTGAAGAGAGGTCAATCGAGTGTAACATCTTAGGGTGGGACCGGTGGGATACAAATAGTACACTTCTACGATGCAAATATAAATGTTGTGTTCAATATGAATTTGGCTCTTCTGAGCAGTAGCGTCATTCAAATGCACATCCTTCGTGTAAAATGTCAAACCTGTGGTGGTTATATGAAGCATGGAAAGGACCAAGATATATATGATATATTCTTCATTCATGTGTTGCGTCTTTTTCCCACCTTACTGGTAATTACCTTGGACATGGAAAAGAGATGATTGGCTTCTTTCCACTTTGATTTATGTTGCAATATGCAGTATAATGAAGACAGCGAGCCCAGAAGTTGGTCACTTTGTCGCTAGAAATACATAATGCTAGTGCTTGATAATATTTAATCCTTTAATTTCACAGTGTGAGTTGTGTCCCACGTTACCTGGACTTATTTATGTCCATCTGGCATGAATACGACAGCTTCATGTTGGAGTTTGCAACATGTTGCACTTTGTATTGGTTATCATCAATGATTGAGTTGTTCTGGATTATGGGACCTGTTTTCTTCCCTGTTGTGGTTGATAATTGATTTGACTGATAGTACTACTACTATGTATTGTCTATCCTTCAGACTGCTATATGGCAGAAGTCTGAAACCACATTGTTTATTAAGGTGACTTGTATTGTTCCCTTTCTGCTTTGCATAAAAAAGGCCTGGTGGTACTGTCTGCTCGGATCCCTTGGATCCTTTTCAGTAAACATTGTGGACAGGCTGGCACTGGAAAAATCAAGCCTCTCTTTCCATTGGTCAACAGGGTCGAGCTACCTCCAACAAAATGTGAAATACCCAAGTAAAATACTTAACCAGGGGGAAAAAAGGATTAGGCTTTACATCTCGCGTGGAGTGGGATTATAGTATGGTAAATCATCATTTTTGTTGCCAGTGTTATATTTCTTTCAAGCTAATGGGTTCTGTGATTTCGATGTTTATGCAGGAGTACTTCCAAACAACTTACAAATTTTTGGACATTTCTCCGCATGTGTTAATCCCCATGCATGGGAGACTTAATCTTTGGCCTAAACACATGCTTTGCGCCTATCTGAAGTATGCAAATCTCATCCTCTATCTCTTTGTCTCAGCTAGCCATTATCAGTTTATCACATTTATCTGTTGTTTAGATTTCATTTATCTGTTAAAGTTCAAGCGTTCTGTTTATGATATATACTAGCAAAGCTCTTAACATGTAACTAAGTGTTTATGCTACTGGATTCGTAGTTTCATATTGTTTCTTCGTCTATGCAACATTCAAGCAAACTTAATCATCTTCTCCATTCATTCAACGATCTTGACATCGTAATATTTTATAATTCTCAAAGAATGGTGATAGATGGAAGAAAAAAGAAAGGAATATTGATAAAGCTCTGGTTTTGTTCTTCAGAAATCGCAGAAGTAGAGAATCTACTATATTGAAGGCCATTGAAAATGGAGCAAAGACATTGTTCGATATTGTTGCATATACATATGCTAATGTTGATCGTGGTGTCTGGATTGCTGCTGCATCAAATGTGAGGCTTCATGTGGATCATCTGGCCAAACAAGACAAGTTGCCAAAGGTAATTTGCCTATTTCCATGTTAAGTTTTCATAGTGGAAGCATGTTGTACATGCATGTGGATCATATGGCCAACAAAGACAAGTTGCCGTAGGTAATTGCCTATTTCCATGTTAAGTTTTCTCAGTGGAAGCATGTTGTACATGCATATAAATGGGTCTTACTCAAGCCACAATAAGATTGTATATACAGGTGATGAGACATCTGAAGATTCTCTCTCTCTCTCTCTCTGGGTGCCTTATCGGAAGTTTTTCATAATCATATACGCCTTAAATAAGCTGAAGACCATGTTCGGTTGGGTACTTGAGACCCAGGTTTCACTTTTTTGAAGTGGGCCCCTCCTCCATTTTATCTCTCAATTATATTTTCAGAAATATTATTCTAGTACATCCTTTGTGCAAGATGGATTCGTAGGGCCCACTTCAAAGACCATCACAAATGATCCAAGCCGTCCATTAGATCTAAAATTATTCTCTGAGTCATCCCAAAAAAAATCAGGTCAATCGTATAGCTTTAAGTACTTGATCCAATTGTCTAACTTTCTTTCAAACTTTTGTTAGAATTCAAGATCCTAAATTGTGAAGGAGTAAGTAGAAGATGGATCAACCACTTATAATTTTCCAAATGAGCTGATTTAGGAGTGACTCAAACAATTATTTAAAAAATTAATGAACGAATTGGATCATTTGTGCGGGTCTTCGAAGTCCGCCCCACATGCATCAGTTGGTGAAACCTGGGTTCTCAAGAACCCCAGCCGAACATATAAGTTTTGTACGAAAAAAGTTGGTGAATGAAGAATTTGACATTTGAATGGAGGGGCCCACTTCAAAAAGTGGAACCTGGGTTCCCAAGAACCCAACCGAACATGGCCGAAGAGTCCCTGAATTCCAGTTTCCTAATAGTATATGAGCACAAATTCCTTGCAAAAGTGTGTACAGTTATTCTTGTTCTGTTGAAGTGGAGCCGTGTCTATGGTGTTGACGTTTTACTTACTCGAGTTGAATTCAAAACTTAATTTCGAATCTCAATGCAGGATTTCTCTCTAGAAACCTTTAGCAGCAGCTTTGTTGTATTTGTTGACATGGTGCGTAAAGGATGAGTCCATGCAAGGAAAAACTGACCTCTACCATCACCACCCACCTTTCTTAGGTTAGAACACCTCTTTTGTCCTTTTCCCATGAGTATTTTATTTCTTTTACAACTTAATCGAGCCACTATCTACGCATAGATCCATAATATGGAATTTTCATGCAGTAAGTGCTTCGATGCGAAAGACATTATAGTCACATTTGTATGCAAACGGTGTGTGCTTGTAAATTTATTTCTTTTGCAAGTATCACTTAGAACTTTCTTCATTACTGTGTAGGACTTTTCTGTTTCGAAGTTCCAGACGACTTGTGGAATGTGTTTCTTCTCACAATGGATGTTGTCGTACCTTAGTAGCCGTTTCCAATTGAAAAATACAAAGCTGAGAACTCCTGCAATGCTTGGTGCTGTGGCAGTGGTTGGCCTAGCTGTGTTGTACTCGGTCAAATACAAATTTCAGTCTAAATAAGACAGAGAGAAGCTACAAACTCATGGTTAATGATGGAGGTAAATAAGAAGCTAATTAGTGATTGCATCATTACTAGGCTAATGAACTCTCTATCCTTCCTTTCTTTGGAAAATGATAAATGGCCAAAATGGCTATATGTTGTTATATCGGGAACGTGTTGTTGTAACATCACATCTTGTAGTTGTGTTACGAAATAGAGATTCTGTGTTGAAGATATTTTGCGAAATTAATAATGAGATGTTAACTAGTAGCTTTCAGGCTAATTAATGCCATGTTTCAGTGGAACCAAAAGTGTGTATTGTTGTGCAAGTCAAATGAAAGTTTTACAGACTGTCTTATACTATGTTTGGTTTGATCAGAACATGCTACTAAAAGTTCTGGAATTTCTGTAAATGGAAATGGTGATTCAATAATTGAAGTGAATTCTTGACTTTAAGTTTCAATGGTTTGGTTTGAAGCAGATATAGGTAATTTCCTTGTGTTTTCTGTTGTCTAGCACTCCAGCTATATCGAGAACTCATTATTTGTTTCCGGCATGGGAGTGCAGGTGATATGTACAGGATTCCTTGCTTATCTCGTGTATATGAGTGAGAATTTCACTTGGTGCACCTTGATTGTCATTTCACCAACAAAAACGTCTGGATCTCTCTCTCTCTCTCTCATGTTCCGATCACGCTTCTCATCCTAGCCACCTCCCATGAGCTTTTTCCTTTGCATTCTAGTAGCCAAAACGTTTTCAGACCCTCACTTTTAAGAACCTGAGTTAATGTATTCTCCATATTATGAGGTATCTTCCTCATTAAATGGTATTTTGTTACCAAGACAGACAGGTACAAACTTTGCTAAAGCCGAGAAATGAAGCCATGCAAGTTTGCTGCGTATGTGAAAGAACTCCGGCTACGCATCAAAAGAGAAATCAGAGAAGGTAGTTTCCGAATCGCAACCACAATAATCCTCTGTTTAGTCATGGCATTCTTCGTGGTTCTTCTCGGATTGTTCATCAACATTCGTGTTAGGAAATTCCTAGTTTCCGAGGATTTGTATTACCCTCCGCTCAATGCTCTCTCTCCGCTCTCTACTTTTCCCACATCCTTTCATTTCTCATGCAACTCTTCATCATCTTCTCCGCATTCTAATGGTGGGTTGAGAGATTGGGCAGCTCCTAAGAACCTGTGGCACTCAATGACTGATGAAGAGCTGTTGTGGAGAGCATCAATGGTGCCGGGAATCACAGCATTCCCATACAATCGGACCCCAAAAGTGGCATTCATGTTCTTGACAAGAGGGAGATTGCCACTGGCACCACTCTGGGAGAAGTTTTTTAGAGGACATGATGGGCTCTTCTCAATATACCTCCACACCTCAATGGAGTTCACCGGTGAGCCCCCAAAATCATCGGTCTTTTACAAGCGAAGAATACCAAGCCAGGTTAGAATCACCCTAAAACTACCACATAAAAACTCGCATTTGAACACAAAATACAAGTGGGACTGTAAAACGAAGCACATTACGATTTTTGGCTCGTGAAAATTTCAATTAAGAACAGTTCATTGATGTTATGGCTAAGTGGTCAACAACTAATTCGATTGAAACTCGTTTGAAATTTGTTAGAAAGATAAAAAAAAAATTCAAAATTCAAAATTCAAACATATTACAGAGCTCGTCGAATTTAAAAAATGCACCACTCGGACCCCAAACTACATGTCTTTTTTTTTTTTTTCTCCCTTTCTTGGGATTCGAACTACATGTCGCTAAGGTGTTTTTGGTCATGTCTTTGGCAGCCAGTGCAATGGGGAAAGGCAACAATGATAGATGCAGAGAGGCGATTACTAGCCAATGCCCTCCTTGACTTCTCCAACGAGAGATTTGTTCTACTCTCCGAAACCTGCATTCCCTTATTCAACTTCACCACAATCTACAACTATCTTGTCAACTCTAACCATAGCTTTCTGGGCTCATTCGACGACCCCCGACCCATGGGCCGTGGCCGTTACAACAAGAGAATGTCGCCCACCATTACGCTCTCCGATTGGCGAAAAGGGTCCCAGTGGTTTGAAATACATAGGAAGCTTGCAATACAAATAGTATCTGATTCAAAATACTACCCAATATTCCAAGCCCACTGCAAGCCCCCTTGTTATATGGATGAGCACTACTTACCTACTCTGGTGACTAAAATCTGCCCTGAACTCACCTCAAACAGGACCGTTACTTGGGCTGATTGGGCCCAAGGTGGGTCTCACCCGACGAAATTCGTGAGGAGGGATGTGACGAAAGCATTTTTAAACCGGGTTAGACACGGGTTTAATTGTACGTACAATGGTGGTTTGAGTTACATTTGCTTCCTTTTTGCAAGGAAATTTCATCCGAGTACCCTGCAGCCATTGCTAGAGATTGCCCCAGGGTTACTCGGACTTGATCCTTAGATTCGCTCCAGTTATTGCTAAGTAGTGATAGATTTATGTACAAGAAATTCAAAAAGTGATTTAAACCAACTTCTTTTTGTAAGATATCGTCATCCCTTACATCTTAAAACAAAACGATGGTCACATCTCATGAAATGATGAAAAACGAATGAAAACCAAAACAAGGTTGACTTGTGGTGGTTTCATTAAAAGTTAATTCAAGATCAACTTCTTTTCTACAAACTAGTTTAACGGCTTCGTGCGTTGCACAAGTGTGATGCCCGTGTGTATTTTGGTTTACAAACTCTAGGGACTCAAATGCGTAAGCAACAAACTCTAGGGACTCAAATGCGTAATTTAGCCATACATAGCCAAAAGACCAAAAGGGCATAACATTGTGGCAGAATTACAAGAAAACCAATGGGGCAATTTCCAATTGGAGGGCAAAATTGGCAAAAAGTGGCAATTGACCAAACACCAAATTGGAATGGCCTCTCTTTTATAAGCCTCCGGTTTTGGAAATCAGGGTTGAATAGATTTTAGAGTCGTAGTTTTATGAGCTCGACCAAATTAGTTTCTAATTATTGTATTAATTAAAAAATTAGGGAGAATGACCAAAAAAAGGTTTTTAAAAGTATTAATACCAATGAGATGGTAAGGGTTTTGGAAATGAATGGAATGATGGGAAGGAAAAAAGAAATTCCACATACATGGAATTGCCTACCTGAAAGGACCAAAACACCCTCCATGGCTTAAAAGCCCTAAAACCCAAAAAGAGCGGCACCCACTCTCCTGATTCAAAACGACGGACGAGAGAGAGAGAGAGAGAGAGAGAGAGAGAGAGAGAGAGAGAGAGAGAGAGAGAGAGAAGAAGAAGAAGAAGAAGAAGAAGAAGAAGAAGAAGAGGAGAAACCTAGATCGGCTATTTCAAGCTTCATCCTTGTCTCCCACTCCCATATCTGACGTTGAAGCAAGCAAAGAAGTGGTAAGTTTTTAGGTATTTCTGTCTGTCTCTCTCTCCCTCTCACATAAGTAGATTGGTACTCCAATGGTTAATGTACGTATAGATCTTACATTGTTAAAAGAAGAGCCACCATTTTGTTGTATTTTCTGAAGCATGAGGTATTGCAGGCATGAAAGTGTATGTAATTTCAAAATAGATGTGAGGCTTAGCATGATGTGTTATTAATTCACAATGTCGTGTCACTGACTGAGACGGAAAACCTTGCTCCTTGTTTAAAAAAACATTGCTCTTTGTATAACATTTACATGCACTGTGCATGTAATAACCAGCACCAGACTGTTCTTTGCTGATTTCCATATACATGGCCAATTAACACGTACATGACTTACAAAATAAATGTCAATGGTCTATGGTAGTGGAATCGGTGAAAAAACTATTTGATATGGTCAATTAACACATACCGAAAGAATGAGACTTCAAGACATAAGGCATTGATGAAATTCAACTGCAGTTCAGGAATAGGTTGGATGCCAATCTCCATAGTCCACTCTTTCTTCCTTGTGGGAGGATTTTTATGAACTTTTGGTTTCACAAATTTTTTGTTAGTGTTGGGTACAATGTTGTGAAGAAAACAACAGTGATGTTTATGTGAATGATATGGTTGAAACATAAATATTATGTTATTTATGTTTTGGGTGAGTGAAAGAGAGTTTGGCTCTTTGGATGATATGACATTGCTGCATCTATGAATCTCAGTTGCATTATATGTCAGAAAACAAGCACTAGACTGGTGTAGCTTTTGAAGTCTAATATGCCTGTCTTTTACTCCCTCCCTCATATAAAAATGTTTATTTGTGTAATTTTTACCATTTTCCTGTCGATTCTCTTTAAAATGTATGATTAGTTGTGTGAATATAGTCAATTTGGTTTCGTTCACGTTAAGACAAATAAGAACCATATAAAATAAAATTGGAACTACAAACCTAAACTGTAGAATATGAGGAGATGGGAAAATTATGGATGTATTTAGGTTTGCTAATAATAAAACTTGATGAAGGACATGTCCTCAAGCTTTATAAAGTGGAACTGTAGTGGTGTTCTCAATTTGAGTTAGTATGATTTTTCTTTCATTTTATTCACGGGGTGATTTTCCCTTATAATTATTATGTGTGTGTGGATTGAATATCACCGGAGTCGCAACGATTATCTAAAGATTCTCACTGAGATGAGTGCTGTGATAAGGCAGAGGACATCTTAGAACACTCTTGGTATTGTTGAAATTTTGATGCATTTAACAAAGTTTATTAAAATGGTTTTTGACAGTTTTACAAGACCCATTTATCTAGTTTTTGATGTGGTAGTTCTTTGTAATTTCATAAAGTGTAGTGCTAAGGATACAGATTGTATTGGAAACTACAATCTGCTATGCCTTTGTGATTGTAATTGGGTGATGTGCCATTTTTCTGATTGTGCTTTTGTACTTATACATCCTTTTGTTGGCCATTTACTTGGGATCCTAATTCACATCCCTCTCTCTGTCTCTCAGGTTTCGAGACTGTAATATTGTCCAATCTACAAAGTGATACCGTAATAGTGTTCTCGAATCAATCTGGAAATATGGGTAAAAAGAAGATCATCAACAAAATGCATGGCGAGGGCACAAGTTCGGGGCCTGGGTTACGGATGGAGGGAAACATCCAGTGGATTATCGGGAGGAGGAGCAGAGGAAAAAGAGAAAGGAGGATGAGGATGACGAGAGGGCTGAAAAGGTAAAAATGGGTGAACAAAATGCAGGAAAGGGAGTTCTTATGCGAGCGTCAACTTGAAAGGAAGGGATTGTTCCAACATGATGTCATAGACATCATTCAACGACAAGGTTTGAGTTTCTTCTTTGACCCGTTGGGGAAATATAGGAAGACAATAGTAAGGACATTCTATGAGAACATGGTGGTGGATTTGGGCGACCGTCAAATTACTTCTCGAGTTGGGGGTAAAACGGTTATTGTGACCCCGGACTCCATTGCTGTGTACTTGAATTACCGACGCCCTGCCACCACCACATACCCTAAAAAGAAATGGCACATGCCCCACGAGAAACAGTTGGAAATTCTCACTGATGAGCTTGGCTCTTATGATGAGGCCAATGGGAAAGGAAAATATATTTCTGGGAGTTTGAGGAACACATACCGAACAGTGAACAAATTCGTGCACCATAACATCTCTCCTTTTAGTTTAGAGAAAACCCCTTCGAAAAAAGA
>JAXBDA010004496.1:0-28695 GCA_036023075.1 Gaultheria prostrata | reverse complement strand
TTAGTTGGGCTCGGGCAGCATTTAAGCCCGTTCCCGTTTGTAGATCGGGTCTGGGCCTTCCAGCCCATTGGGCTACCACCCCGAGATACCGCTACCCCCTTTGGGCATTTTATTTCGGCCCACTACATAAACCTTAGAAGTACAATGATCTTATCAATATGTGGAATTTTACTTTTAAATTGAATAAACCCCCAGAAGCTAAATCATAGTTCCGTCCCCTAGTATCAGCCATTCAGCCTCCACCTTGCTTGAACAAGAAAGTAGGTACTATATGAGCTAGAGGTCCTTCTTGAGCAACAAGCTCAATAACGTGGGCATAAACACTGCACCTAGGAAAAGATGAATACTATGAAAGCCATTATCTACCAGTAATAATAGCAAAGTGGGTAGAATTCCCAATGCTTCTAGAGGTCTAACTGTCTAAGGCAAGGTGACCATTTGCCACCCTTTTTGTTTATTTCAGTAGCGTACATGTCGAAGAGGGTTGTTGATAGGGCTAATTGGACAGTTTTGTTAGTGGCAGTAGCATAAGTGTCACAGAACCAAATATTCAATAGCTTCTAATATAAACAAAATTTACCTCGTTATATAGCCTAAAAGCTATGCGGCACATTGCAGGGTCTTTTGAATGTTTATCTCTCATGTACTCGTCAATAGTCGCAAAACCTGCAGCAGTTGCTCTCCTCTGGGTAGATTCCTCCCACTCTGCAATAAAAAGCAAGGAACAGCACAATTCATACATATATATGTTCAAACCAAGTGGTATTTTAATGACCATAAATTTTAATAGATGGGCACCAAACAACAAGGTAGAAGATTAGCAAGCTCTAACAGGAAAATAAATAAGCACAGCATCAAATAAAAAAGGTCATACTTACGTTTTTGTCTTTGAACCACATTCCTCCAAGGGCGTGGGTCTGCGTACATGGAGCATGAGCAAAGATTAGGGGAAGTAATTGCAATATGACATTTAAGATCAGGTGGAAGCACATGTGGATTGTTATAGCCAAGGAGAAAACATTTCCAAGTTCAAGTTAGAATAAAAACGAAACTCATCCAACCTTTTCCACCACCTGTTTCAGCGAAAGTTTTTTTTTTTTTTTTCACGTGCAAAAATTATACACACTGGTATTTTAACCTTAAAACATAAAACTCTCCCCTATTCTTTGTGAGACATTTCTACCACTGGTGGGTAAAGGGAGGGGTGAAAGCTAACATCATTAATTGCATAGAACTGAACTAGAAACTCGTACAGGATAACTGCATAACAATCTCTTGACGAATTACCACATGAAAGCTATACAATTAAGCAAAAAAATACAATTACCTCCCCTGAGGTTTAACATGCTTTTCCCTGTACTGATACTCTTTTTTTTTTATCGGAAAAAGAAATTTTATAAAGGAATCTCGATAAGGGTACATCGAGAAAAGGGGGAGGAGACATCCAACCGAGGTTGAATGAAAGAAAAAAGAAGGGGAAAAAAGAAAACACCAAAAGCACCAAAAGGCGCCAAAACCAAAACAGCCACCACAAACCCCTGAAAAGCCAACCACAAAATGACTGCACATGATACTCTTCATTACGGGGTTTGAAAGAAATGCTATAAGCGACTGCACAAATTTATTCAGCTAGAACCTTTCAAAACATTAAAAGGCATGTGTTGCATACCATATCTAGCTCCAAAGACTAGCAGAAAATTTTTACAGAAAGAAGAACTTGTCCTATGATCCCTAATGAGTTTTATTTACCAACCAAAATGAAATCAATTTCCTCAGCCAAACCAAATCAGTTGCTCTCACGTTCTGTTACTCAAACAAATGGCATTGGTGCTCAAAGGTTGCCGATGTGTGGGCGCTTGACATAGTACCACGTACTAACTCTTGATGCCACAATTGAACACCACAAATGATTAGAGCTATCTTGATAATTTCTGTAATTCGCATGTAATTTGACTGAGTTTAAAGTCAGGGATTTAACTGAAGACTCATGGAAAAGTCTGGGTGCTCAATTTAAGTTTCATTAACTCCAGGTGCTTATAGGACATTAGAGTGAAGGCAAGAAGAAATTATCATCTTGTATCATATATTAAGTGGAATATTGAAACCTAAGACAAAATACAGAAGTTTCTAGATAAGCATGGCCATTGACGGGAAAGATAACGGGCTTACAAACCTCTCTTAAACCTACTGCATGATGCCCTCAGTTCATGTAAGAAGTCACAATATCCTGCGCCACTCAGGTGTTCAGTCTCCACGCACTACATAACAAAGAAAGGAACAAATTACTATTAAAAATAACGCTACCCCACCTAAAAGGGGTAAGGAGTAAACCTCCGCATACTTGAGAGTAGAACCCATCCCCCCAAAAAGAAAATAATCAAAATAAATAAAGGAAAAGAAAACAAAAGAAAAGAAAACTAAGAGGAAACTGAAAAAATGTAAACCGAATGTTATTCAATCACTACAAAACCTCAAATGAGAAGTAGTGCAATAAAAAAACATGACAATACTTAGAATGGTCATCTATAAACGTTGCAAAGTATTTCTTTCCTCCTCTAGTAGGGGTGCTATGCATATCACACACATCACTATTAACAAGTTCTAACAAAGTTGTTGTTCTAACAATATTAAGAAATGGAACTCTAGTGATTTTAGTGAGTGAACATACATTGCATTTATCAACCATATCAACATCATACTTAGGAATTAAATCTAATTTAACCATCATATCCATTTTCCTAGTATTAACATGCCCTAAACGATTATGCCATAAAGTAAGAGAGTCAAGCAAGTAAGCAGAATCTGTGATTGTATTATTGATATTGAGTTTGAACATGCCCTCATACACATAGCCTTTTCCAACAAAGGTGCCACTCTTAGACAGAACAAATTTGCTTGCCTCAAACACTAGCCTAAGCCATGCTTATTAAGCAGGAATGCAGATACAAGATTTTTCCTAACTTCTGGTACATAGTGAACACTAGTCAGAGTCAAGATCTTCCCAGAAGTGAACTCCAAGTCCACTTTTCCTTTGCCTTTGATAGGAGCCGTTGCCGCATTTCCCATATAGAGAACAACACCATCTTCAACCGGTACATAGTAGGTGAAGAACCTCTTACCATAGCAAACATGCTTTGTAGCACCTGAGTCGATCCACCAGTTACCGGCATCCCCAACCATATTAATTTCGGACACGACAGCCAGAAATTTACCCTTTGGACCCGATGCCTTTAAATCCTTCTTCTTCTTGGACTTGCAGTCCTTTTTGAAGTGCCCTGATTGACCGCAATGCCAACATTCAACCTTTGGCTTTTTCCCTTTCGGGTTATTGCCCCAATCGTTGCCTTTCAGGACTTTCTGCTTCTTATGTTTACCCTTGTTGGAATCTTTTCCTTCTTCCACCACATGAATTTTGGAGGTACTATCCCCAAATTCTTCCTTCTCTTGACACCTTGTCTGTTCTTCCACGCTAAGATGGACAGCCAATTGTTCTAGCGTAAGATCCTTGGTTTTGTTCTTAAGACTTTTCTTATAGTCTTTCCATGTAGGAGGAAGTTTATCGATCACAGAAGACACCAAGATCGATTTATCCATGTTCATATTTTTAATCTTAACTGATTCAACATGTGCTGAATTCCATGCAATTGATCAACCACAGGCTTGTTGTCTACCATTTTATAAAGGATAAATTGACTGACCAGAAACTTTTTGCTTGTCGCATCCTCAATCAAATAGCGGCCCTCCAATGATTTCCATATCTCCCCTGCTGTCTCCGTATTCGAGTACACATAGAACAGTGCGTCTGAGAGTGCATTCAGAATATGCCCCTTGCAAATGTAGTCATCATTCTCGAACTTCATCCTTACCCGAGTCTCCTCCAATGTCTCATTCTCGTGCTCCTCTGGGTACGGTTTGGTGAGAACATACATGACATTCAACGTCGTGAGCATAAAATGCATCTTCTTTTGCCAACGCCTGAAGTTCCCGCCATCAAACTTGTCCAAAATCACGATATCATGTGTCATTTGTTGTAGAGACCTTGATGTTGATGCCATTCCGAATACTGTTTTCGATTATTGGTGCAAAATCCAGGAGTCTCCGCAAAACTTGAACTTGTTGATGATGAAACTTGCTTCGAGGCACATTACGATGTCGCTTTCCGAAAATAGTAATCGCCCTCACCGTTTCGTGTGCACCGGGTTGATAGCGAATCTGTTTGGGATACAATGAAGCCCGAACGAATGATCTTCTGCCTATGTCTGCATAAACGAAGGACAGACAGAATACCGAGTCTAAAAAGTGATTGAAAGAATCAATGAATTATTGACACCGTTTTTCCGGAGTAATGATGCAATAAAACAAGAAAGAATTTCTGTAGTAATTTTGGTAGAGTAATAGCGCTAGTAAATTCGGTGTTGAATTAATGCGACATGGGTTCTATTTATAGACACACACGTCCCTATTCACTAAGGATACAACACTTGGTGAATAGCCTTAAGTTTGAGTCACAACTTTCCAATGAACCATTGTGTTGTTTCTATTCAGAGCCCCCTGGTATTGATACCCCTCACATGGGTATTGATACCAGAACATTCTGTTTGCAACTAAACCCTCTGGTATTGATACCCCTGACAGAGGTATTGATACCAGGGGCGACGCCAGTGTAGTGTTAGGGGTGTCAGTTGAACCCACTCGATTGAAATTTTTCAAGAACTACCGAGTATGTTTGTACCTTTTTCTGGTAGGCCAATAGTCTCATGACACCACTTCCAAAATTCAAATGAACCCACAAGGTTAAGGCAAGTGCAGAGCAGAGTCTGCAGACTGTACAAGTAGGAAGCCTACTAGAGGCTACATGCTTAAAGCAGCCTATCATAGAGTAGAAAGCCTATTCCTTGTACGATTTTCTTTGGTAATTATTGTATGTCCTTTGTTTGTGTATATGCACAGTATAGCTAAAGATTGATAAAAAGAAATTCCTTGTACTTGACGTTTTTCTTTACAAAATGTCTTGCATATATAATAAGTACTCCTAATAACCATTTTTTTCCAGTTTTTTACGTACTCCCTTCGTCTCCAATTTTTGATCCCTCGTTCTATTTTAGCTTGATAAAAAACCACTGTAGTTGTATTTTTAAATCGGTTATGAATTTTATATTAAATATGAATCTTGTTTAATAAATATCAATTAGTGCTACAAGACAATATTTTCAAAATTACGTAAAACAATGTAAATTACGAGATATAATCAATTATAAAGGGACATGAACTCCAAAAAATGACTAATAAATTGGGACAAAGGGAGTACAATACAAGCAAAATTTTCATGAGATTGATTAATGACACCACTGACTGAGATTCCTGGAGTCGCCACTGATTGATACCAGAATCTTCTGTTCGCGAAGGCACCAACGGTATCAATACCCTATCTCAGTGGTATTGATACCATGTTTTTCTGACCCGTTTTCTGGCCATCCCGTTTGCCACTCAAACTTTTCCTAACTAGCCAATGTGGGAATGCCAAAAACACTACAAAACAACTTTCTCAAAGCTCAAGAAATATTTTGATAAAAAACACACCCATTTTATTTTGTCCAACATCCTACCTCGGTTTTGAATGAGGAGTTGTCTAAACAACGAAAGGTTGTAAGTTTTCTTATTAAAGCAAGTTCTGTCGCTTATTTGTGAATCTCGGATTGTCCATCCAAATTGTGTGCTCATGTCCTTGATATTCTCGAGCTAAACAAAGGCTCTGTGACGTCTAATCTAATCCAAATCCCATTATCAAAATTACAGGTGAGACCGAATTAAGAGCCACCGATAACGAGCAAAAATTGGAACAGTTCAGATCCTCGTAGCAGCTTGGCAACAACCTTTAGTTGACCCCTTCCATTCAGCCGGTACTTACATGGAGGTTGAGAGACATGCTTCTTAAGACCATCCAAACTAGACGTTAGATCGATGAAGTAGCACAGCTCATCCTATGTAGGTTGCGCTTTTATATTATCACGATGAATTTGGAATGAATATTTGGTGAGATTTTAATGTTACCACTGAGCCAAATAAAATTGTGGTTTTATGACCTCTCATCCAGCTTCTATCCCGTACTACGTCTGGTCCATCGACCGCTCCATTGTTGTTAAGTAACTAGATAGGAACTCTGCTTTGTTGGACTCACTAATCCGGAGGCAATCATATCGTCAACAAGTGGGTGTTTCAATTAAGTAAACTCTTGTGATTCATATTTTAGACAAGTTTTCCATGAAATATTAACAAACACAACGTAAACCTTTTACAGATATTTGGTGTGAAATCTGAGCTTATTGCAACCTTGTTAGTTACAGCTTTTGCAAGGCTTTACCTATATTCGATGCAACGGGGTAAAATAAAGCACTGATTTTACATTAAAAACAGAAGACGACTTGTTTTTGTAACAGGAGGTGTCTAGACGACTCCTTCACTAGGGACCCAATCTTATGTCCACTAGTGGGGAGTCCAATTAAATTTGGCACAACTTTTGGTATGGACTAGTCCACTAGCTAGAGTTGATAGCAGCTGCAACCTAAGATTCCGAATAGGAGACGTTATGAGCAAGGGCAGAAACCTAGGCACGGCTGAGGTTGGGTTGTAGTCGAGGTGGAGTGGATAAAGGGGAATAAAAAATATGTATATGTAAAATTTTAGCCCACTTCACTTTTTTGTGTAGCCAACTCATTCTAAATGAACACCCACCCAAAAAATTATTCACAAATCAATCCCCTTTGAACCAGCCATCATGATTCGCGATTGGAATTATACGATTCGGTTTGATACCATATTTTGTATTTGATGGGTAAAATTACGGAAATCACTAATTTGCTTTGTCGAGCCTTGCAAAACAAATCTCTAGACATCTTAAATGCAAATGGACTTGGTCTCAACTATAAAAGCACTCCTTCAAACCTTGAGAGAAGATAGTTTTGGTCCTTTTCTAATGTATGTGAAATCAATTTGCACGCAAGTACGACATTGATATACATGATAGGAGTGCTCGTTACAAAAAAGTTACCGGTCGTGCTTGTCAGCAAAAGGACGTCGTCACAGTTGAGCATCATTACCGCATTGATATATTCAACGCTGCAATAAATTTTCAGTTGATGGAGTTGAATAGTGATTCAATTGAACGAGGGGTTAGTGGAACTCCTTATCCTTAGCTCTGCTTTAAAACCCAAGGATAGCTTTAAATCATTTGAGATTGATTATATTTGCACTCTTGCTGAGATATTTTATTCTGATGATTTCACTACACAAGAGAGACATTATCTAAGATTGCACTTGGAACATTACAAGCTTGGTGTACCTCATCACTAGAAATTCCAGAATATTTCCACCAATTCTAAATTATGCCGAGGATTATTAGTTGAGATAAAAAAAAAGTTAGAGAACTATCATTTGATCGAAAGGTCTTGTTGCATTCTCTCCCTGTTATCACGTACGACAACTATATAAGGAAAGAACATTTTCAGCTATGAAGCATGTGAAAACTGATCTTCGTAACAAAGTGGGGGACAATTTTCTTATAGATTCAATGATGAACTTCATTGAAAGAGAACATGTTGAATATATCGAACCAGATTCGATAGTAGATGAATTCTATTCTCTAAAACATCGTGAAGTCCAACTTCAATAGTGTACGTTTTTTTGTACTTTTCTTTTGTGTATTTTTTAATATTTGCGTATTTTATGTACAAATTTGGGTTAGTGTCTTGATTCCACCTTCGGTTATGAGGGAGCAAATTCTTAAATCTCAAACCTTAACTTGGTCCAATTTGATAAGTTTGGTTTTTAAGGTTGAGATTGTGGGTGCTAATTGATAAGGTAATACTTCTTACTAATCCAACTTAGTCCCTTTGTCCTTAAATTTTAGTTCCTCTTTTAAAATCGGACATTTCAAAGGGACACAATTATTAATCTTCTACATATATTAACATGTTCATCCCAACGATCTCAATCCCTAATTTTCCAACATTATTGAGCACCATTCGAACCCCAAACAAGCTAAACATTTTAAATTTTGGAGTCACTAGAATTTGTTCAGTTGTTAACTTCTGGGCCTCGAATTAGTTGAGGTGCACCCAAACTACTAGCCCAAACATCCACTTACCAAAAGAGAAAAAAAATTCTATGGTGATGAACTTGAAATCTCGTGTACCTTTCCACCGGCACTTTTGAATTTCGAATATGAGAAGGAACAAAAAACAAAATGTTTGATTTTCTTATCCCAGACTAGCCAAAATGAACAAGTATTGAAGATGAATCGAATTTTAGAGATTGTAATATCCTCTTTTAAAGTGTGGAAAGAAAAGGACAAAAAAAATAAATTAAAAAAATAGTCCTCTAGCCATTGAAGGGCACAAAATGAAAAAACATTTTTGTCTTCGATCATATTGCATTTCAACCACACCTGCTTCACATAAATTAAATGCTTCTATTAACAAGGAGATACCTTACCACCGAGGTGCGGTAGTCTGACTGATAGGTCAGTTGGCTTCCACAAAGTAAACTCAGGTTTGAGTCTCGCCCCCGAAGTGACATTAAGGGGATTTTGGTAGTGCTATACTACTATCAGGTGGTGCTGTGGTGACGGCCTGTTCTCACGGACAGTAGCTATGGCTCAACCGGACATTCCACAGCGGGTCGGGAGCCTCTATGGTCACGCCCAAGGGGAGTTGTTACGCTGGTTGCCCCCTCCCACCCTTTTCCAGATCAAAAAGAAAAAAAAAAAAAAAAAAAACAAGGAGATACCTTCATAAACGACAAGTTTAAAAAATACTAGTACTATCTATTTGATATACATATGACGAGGTTACGATACCGACATGACAAACCTCCCTTATCGGCCCCCATTAAAGATGAATATTTTTGTGTACTTGGGTGAGAAAGTTCGCGTGTTCATGTATTGAAACGATGTTTAATTCTTAATTTTTTATACTATAGTATTCGGGTCAGCTTTTGGACAATAAATTTATCATGCATTAACGGGGATTCGGTTAAGGTAGAGACTATAAAGCATTGTATAGACCGACCTAGAAGATTTATAGAACTTAAGAAATGTCAAACAACTCAAATCTGAGATCTAAAAAGAAACATGTAAACTTTAGTGGATATGGCTACAATACACATCCCTTTTTGGATGCATATCACATGTACCCATGTTATCTACCGTTGGATCTTGAAAAGTTACGAATCGATTACAAAAAGTTACGAATAGATTACTTGTTAACCTGAGCAACAGGTGACCTAACAAATTGAAGAAAAAAAAAAGAGGTAAATTCCACTTACCTCCCCTGATATTTTTGACAAACACGGAGACCACCCCTATACTTTTTGAAATTTCACTATCCTTTCTTACTTTTCAAACTAATTGTCAAATTCTCCCCTGCCATTACTTTAAGGCTAACAGTGTCAACTTTTTTTCGTGAAATGATCATAGTACCCTTATATATCTTCCCGCCTAAAAAAAAATATTTTTTTTCAAAAAGAGTGAAAAAAAGGTTTTTAAAAAATTAAACTGTTTTTCATTTAAAAATAAAAAGTATCAAAGAAATTTTTTTCCAAAAAAACTACTTTTTGAAATTTTTTGTTGAAAATAGTTTTTCGAGGGAAAAACAATTTTGAATTTTTTTTTTAAAACAGTTTTCTGGATAAAAACTAGTTTTTTGGTAAACAGTTATTTTAAAAGAATAAAGTTTTGAAAAATAGTTTTTTTTTCAAAAGTCTGAAAATAAATTTTGAAAAAAAAGTTGTTTAAAAAACTAGTTTCAAAATTAGTGTGTTTTTTTTTTCCTTCAAAAAGTATCTTTTTTGAAAAAATTTCTCTTTGATACTCCCTCCGTCCCACAAAGTTTATCCGGCAAGGAGTACTAGGGATAAAAAAAAATCTAGTTCTTTGTAAAAAAAATTAATTTTTTCCAACAAACAATAGAACAAACATTAATCTATTAATCGGTGCAAAAAATTTATTTTCTATCTTGACAAAGTCTATTTTTTTTTAGTGTTTGGACTCCGTGCCGGACAAACTTTATGGTACCGATGTAAAGATACCGAAATGATACATAGCGCATGGTGGACCCATTTTTCGGGTCCTGCACGAATAATCTGACCCGTTCAATAATTTTAAAATAATTTTTTGACTACCTTGGAAAAAAACCAGCTTAATTTGATATGCATAAGTGATTTATCCAAACTTCAAATTTGTCATTCAGAATTCAGGATCCTGAATTCTGAATGAAAAACTTGAAGTTTGGATGAATCACTTCCTGAATTCTGAATGAAAAACTTGAAGTTTGGATAAATCACTTACGCCTATCCAATTGAGTTGATCTTTTACAAAGACACTTGAAAATTTATTTTAAAACTATTGAATAGTTCGGATTATTTGTACAGGACCCAAAAGTGGGCCCCGAAATTTTTACGGGTTTAAATTTTCAACTTGCACCATACCTATAATTTGGGCATAATAAATGGCTGAATAAGTTGCGCTATTATTATATTTTGAAAAAATTTAATGAGTTTAAATTTTCAAATATGTTGCGTCATAGTTATAGTAAAAGTGTTTTCAAATTTTTTTAGGGAAGGGAGGCCCAAATGAATATCTAAAATTAGTTTAGATTAAAAATTCCTTCTTCTTCTTTCTTATTTTTTTTGAAAATTGAAATTAAAATTATTTTAAAAAAAACTTATTTACAGAATCAAAACACATTGGTCTCAACGATTACTAAGGCCATATAATATCACAATATAATAAAAAGTCAAAGCTTAATATTTTTTTTAGTATTTTGAAGACTGTTTGAAGCACATAATGTCAATTTTTTTCTTTTTCGTATTTTTAAGAAAAAAAAAAAATTTAATATATTACACAACACTTTTACTTACAGAGGAAATAGTAACATAACTGTTTATCATTGATTAAATGTGTTATAAAACCGGTTGCAGTGTTCTCTCAAACTGTAAGAACCCCTTAAGCAGTCCCACATCGGGAAGTTGATATACTAACATGTGGTATATAAGGATTCATCAGTAGCTACTGTATAACTTGAGATTAACCTTTTGAGCCACGTGGTTAGGCTAACCGTAAGCAGGTCAGCTGGAGCGGGTCGTTACATTGACCGATTCCAAAATCTATTAGAGAGGTTTGATTACACTAACCGATGTCGATTGTCAACCATTTTTTATAACTCAATTTCGGAGACCACTTTCCTCGATTACCTCATTATTGTGTTGTGTAATCGATTGTTCCCAACCTTTTTTATAACTCAATTTTGAAGACCATTTAATCAATTACGCAATCGATTATACATGGTTGAAAATTTATGATTTTTTATTATAAAAGTTACGATACGAACAAAAATATTACGAATCATTTTGTGAAAAGTTATGAATTTTTGTCTAAAAGTTATGAAACGTACAAAAATGTTACGAATCATATTTGTGAAAAGTTATAAATTTGTCTGAAAGTTACGAAACGTACAAAAATGTTACGAATCATATCTGTGAAAAGTTACGAATTTTTATCTTAAAGTTACGAAATGTACAAAAATGTTACGAATCATATTTATGAAAAGTTACGAATTTTTGTCCAAAGTTACGAAACGTACAAAAATGTTACGAATCATATTTATGGAAAGTTACGAATTTTTGTCCAAAGTTACGAACGTACAAAAATGTTACGAATCATATTTGAGAAAAGTTACGATTTTTTATCTCAAAGTTACGAAACCCATGAAAAGTTATGAAACACACGAAAAGTTACGAAACGAAAAAAAAATGTTACGAATCATATTGTCTAAAAGTTACGAAATCTTAGTATAAAAGTTACGAATTACACGAAAATGTTACGAATGACTGGTTCTGTAGGTCATTTATTATGAGGTTGCGCAATATGGACTATACAATGGGTGCATATCGTACACACTTAAAAGGGGTGTGTATTGTAGATTTTTCCAAACTTTTAACTCCGAATTAGTCTTGGGAAAAACCCGGGTTATCTATAGGTTTTTTTTTTAAGTACAGTGTTCACACCATGGATCTCAATCTCACAAAATTCTGCAAAAAAAAAAGTGGTCACCGTGAAGCTAATGAAAAATAAACGAAAGTTTTGATAATCTGAGAATTTTCAGAAGTCTAAAAAAAGACCGAATTTTTGTTAATTAATTTTTATTTTCCAAACTCTAACAATGAAGTAAGGATCAAGTTCTGGTTTTAGACTCCTATTATTTATTTTTCATAAAATACGAAACTGAGGTTTTTTTCTCCTAAACTATTACATTGGGAGGGGGAATATAACTAAGGTGACATTCAAGAGCTCTACCGTATGAGCTAGCCATCACTTGCCTAAACTAAGGTTTAACGATGATCAAATTGATGATTATGAGTCTGACTCATATCCCACATCGAATTTGAATCTGATCTGCACACACATACAATTATTACGTAGATAATTAAAATGCACGTGTTCGTAAATTTCCATACAGACAAGAGAGAAGAAACTTTGTTGTACTCCTATTTATTTACTGTCATTGGTGGAGTGAAAATCGGATCTCCCAGATGTGATTCGCAACACGATAGTTTGAGTCTAGAGAGAGAAGCCGACCATGGGATTCTAGTCTAGAGAGAGAGAGAGAGAGAGAGAGAGAGAGAGAGAGGACACGCGACGTGCTGCATGGGTTTGAAGAACACTAAGCCTTGTTCGTTTTGGATTTTCAAGAATCAGTTTTCTCAATTATTATCCAATCATTATCTTTATTTTTAAATATTATTTTTATTTTTCTCTATATCTCTCTCCAATCATTAATCCATACTTTTAATTATTATCCATGTTTCTTCCTCTAATCATTACAAAAATCAAAATCAAAAACTCAAACCAAACACAACCCTAGTGTCCAGGTCTAGAAGTGAGGTCGCACCACCAAAATCTACTTATGGAGTTTTGCACACGAGAACAATTTTTGCACTTGTAAGGTCCGAAAAACAGACGAAGTTGTGCATATGTGCGTGCTGTTTACGACTGTTATGCACGAGACAAAAATTAGTAATTGATAATTAAGTTGAATTTTTAGAAGAAAAAATTCCATAAATTTAGGATTTTTAAGAATTTTTTCACACAATGAACTCGTGGGGGCCAATTGCATGATATATTTTTTTCTATATTAATCTTAAAAAACTTGTGAGAATATTTGGAGCCATACAGGGGTGAGCATGTCCGCCATTGACTTGTCGAGAGCAAAAAAAACAAAAGAGACCTCTAGTCTAGCCATTAAAGGTAACAACTGGAAAAGACCAAAACATCGCAAGCTGTTGCATTTTGTCTTTCCTATTGCGTTGGGGGAATTACAACATGTCAACAACCCCTTCTGCACGGACACCAGAGTTTAACAAATTAACAATACCTCCATGACCAGCAGAAATATAAAAACCTCAATAAAGACAAGTTTTAAGAAAAAGAAAATTCTAAAATCAGCCTATTGGGATGTCCTTAAGGTTTAAAAAGTGTATATGAATGTGTGAAAATATATAAAAAAAATTGAAAAAAATACACTGAAGTATTTGTTTTTATTTTTGTTTTCTTGTTGCAGTGAACTGACAATAGAAAGATCCTTAAAAAAATAAAATGGTACTCATATACTCCATAGTACGAGGTAATTAAAGAGACCTACATGACACCCTCACGGTCCCCAACTAACATGGTTCTTAAATCTTGTTTAATTATTAAGACTGTCTGCATTAGCTTAATTACATGCAATTCAACCAATATTTACAATACTAATCCCATAGTCTATTAGCAGAGGGACTAACGAAAGATTGGGACAAATTCTCGATCAAGAGTTGATAACAAAATCATATGTTTAAGGCATTGAAAATTAGACCTACTCCATTGGGGGGTTATCTCAATTTCTTGTTTTCTTAACCATGTTCACACCATAGATCTCAAACCCTAATTTTCAAAGATCTAGTCGCGGATTCAGATAATATGCAAGGCAAATTCACGAACAAATTAGTTCTTTTGGAAGAAAAAGAAAAAGCACTTCCAATTTGAAAGGGATAAAGTCAATAAATTATAACCTTTTGAAGTGGTCAAAATGCTAAAGAAAAACCTTAAAACATGGAGTATTCAAATAAACTCTCTGAGATGTGGCTCTTTATCGATCTTATTGTATTCATTAGCTTTTAAAGGGGAGGTCTGGAGTTTGAGAGGAGACGTCAAACCACCTTTAAACCTCCACTGATTTATACAATCCTAGCAGGGAAAAAAAAAAAAAAAATCAATTAACCTCTTATTTTACCGCAACCATATATAAAACAATAATGATACATACACACACTTTCAACCACACACAACCACACACCCTCTCACATGTGGTGGGGCCCACTGTGGGTCCCACATGGAGTGGGCCCCACCACATGTGAGAGGGTGTGTGGTTGAAAGTGTGTGTATATATCATTATTATATATAAAAGTCTAGTAAACGCAGAAAATAACAAAAACCCGAAGAGCAATTAATGCTGTGGTCCTATAATAGTATATGGGCCATTTACTGGCCGGTACAAGCCCGTTGGGCAATTTACATCCGGGTACAGTCCGATTTTGAAATTGCACGGGCAACTCATGTTCTGACAAAAGCGTTCAATCAGTGGGTGGGCAAGCCAATGGGAGGATGCAGTTGGTTCTCTCATCTGCACATGACTTCTAAACAAAGTCACTTTCTGTACTCTCTCTCTCTCTACCCACCCCACATGGCACCCTATAAAATTGTCTAAATCTACCCTAGGGTACCCTATAAAAGTGTCTAAACCTAAATCATGGGTACCTTATGAAAGTGCCTCAAATCTTAGGGTACCATATGAAAGTGCCTAAAATCCTAGGGTACCCTATGAAAGTGCCTAAACCACTAAAACCCTAAAATATGAAACTGCACCTAAATCTAAACTAAAAAAAGAGTGATTTACCTTAGTGGTAATTTAAAAAAGTGACGTACCTTAGTAGTAATTAGATATCCCTTTCCTAGACGTAGAGGTAAAAATCTCTAATAGAGTATCATAATTAAATACGCAAACTAAGGTCTAACGTTCAGATTCATTGAGTATGATCATGAACCACATCAACTTTGAATCTGATGTACTCCAGTAACTCATTGTGATTCATGAACAAGAAAAAATTATAGATTGCCAACAGAGCTGATCAGAAACATGAAAACATGACGGACATTTGATGGCCGAAGCAAATTCTCACCGAATATATATTCTTCATTTGTTTTGGCTCGATTTTATGTTCTTCTTATCTATATGTTACTATATTTATATTGTCTTTATTTCTGATAGTTTGTAACCGAACTTCTATTTAAATGATATTCTCTTTTCCAACAAACAAACAAAAAAACACAGAGCTGATCAATTGGACGAGTGAGGGTTGATTCCAAAGTGCTAGGCAACTTTGAATCTTATCTAATCTAATCGGATCACGTGCAGTACATTGTAGATTTCAGTAAAAAGTTGGTGCTTTGGCACTTTCAACTGTTTTCCTTTTAGGATAATCTTTTCCATTTACTTCACGTGAAATAAAGGTATATTCTCGGGAAGTGTTTTGCCTTTTGTTTTTTTAGGATTAATCTAGGGGTACCGACCACCCCTGTACGAATCACGTATCAAATGGCATCGGGAACTCCTTTGTGGATCCCGAATGGTTCGTCCGAACCGTTTACCCATCTCAAAATCAAATTCTGAGGGGCTCCATGCATGAGAATCGATGCAATCGGGCGACCCTAAGGACTCGATTCAAAATCACCCCATTTCATTCAAAAACCCGGCGCTGGTCAGTACGTAGTCGGTACCCTCTAGTCGGTACCAATAGCAAGGTTGGTTTTTCTATTGGGGGCGTTAAACTTGTGGAAAGAAAAACCCTGAGTTCAAGGTCTGTGACTTTACTCTTTCCCAAAGTTTCAAATTCGAAATCTCTTAGAGCACTACCAATGGAATAATCAAAACATTTAAACAACTAAAGTTAGCAATGTTTGTTCAAAAATTGGCTCACATTGGCATAATCAAAGATAACAACATTTTAGCCAATAACCAAATTTTGGCATTTGGATAATCAAAAGTAACAATATTTTCTCAATAACCAAAACTCACTAACCAAATTTTGGGACCACACCCTATTTATAAGTCTTTTTTGGTAGAATGAATTCAAAAAAGAAACAATATTTTCCCTCCATTTTTCAAATACTTACTTCAAAACTCAATTTTTTTGCACTCTATCTAAAAAAATTGAAATGATCAATAAAAAAAAAATTGAAAATATGTTCAAGATTGGTCTCATTTTAAAGGTATTCTGAATATCTTTTAAATAGTACTAATATTATAAAAAATATATATACAAATTTAAAGTTGTGCCCATTTTTTGAATAAAAATAGAGTGAATAGTACTTTTTTTAATTATGAACACAAAATACCATTGTGACACTTCACATTGTTAACTTTATAAATGTCTTGGATGGATAATCAAAATCTGATGTGACAACTTTTGATTATCCAGTTTTAGTTATACCACTGATGATACTCTTAGATGATATCAATTTTTTTGGAGCCAGTTCAAACAGAGGTTTACTCTGACTTTAAAAAGAATCCCGATAATAGATGGTGAGATTAATCCCAGGGCTAATCGAGGTGTGCACAGCTGGCCCGGACACCTAATTATAAAAGAACACTTGTGGAAAGAAAAATAAATAATGACGAGTGAAAGTAAAAGTAAAGAGAAGTTATATCGAAACTACGGAGTACTTCTTACTATGATTTCGGAAAGAAAAGCAAAGGAAAATGATAGGACTACTATGAAATTTCGTGTTTGGTTTCACATAAAATGATGCAGGGAAATGCTACAGATACAAGTGAAACGAAAAAGAAGAAAGAACAGGAACTGATGAGGGAGGAAATTAAGGGCGTGTTCCACTAAGGAGTATTTTTTGATTTTTTGACTTTTCACAATTTTTTATGTGTTGTATTGTGAGAGAATGATCTGTCTCGAAAACTGTAATAAGCTGGCTTTTTGATTTTTTTAGTTAGTGGAATGAGGCCTAAGCCTCGTTCCACAAATTTATTTTAAGTCAATGTAATAGGCTTAAGTTAGCTTTTTAAGTTGATATGTTCTGAGAGGGTGACATGACACGTGAAACGCAATAAATCAGTTTTAAGTTTAAATAAGTTTTGTGAAACAAGGCCTAACTTTGTTTTGTGTGACAAGTGACAACATAAAAAGACCAATTGTCTTTTGTTCGGTTTGTCATTTTTGAGATAAGTTTTTTAAGATAAATTAGTTGTAAGTTGTGTAACTTTTCGTCTGTAGTCATATTTTTTAAACATTTTAATAAAAATGTTTACGTTTAAATAGCAGTATATCACTATACATCCAAAAAAATAAAATATAATTAAATTTTTTTTATTAAAAACAAGAAAATACGGATAACGAAACATCGAAAATATCGTGGTATTCCATTTTTCATGTTGCATTTCAACAACCACATCTGCACGTACATCACATTTTGACAATATTTTCATTACCTAGTAGTCTAGTACGAGATACAGAGACCTACACGACAAATTAGTCAACCTCGTGGTCCCCAATTTACAAATGAATTTTTACTGCACTTGCCGACAATTTCATAGTAAATTTTTTTTCCCTTATTCAGATTCAATTTACCTGCATTTCAACTAATGTTTGCTATTCTAATTTCATTGTCCACTAACAAAATACTTAACAAAGGTAGCGACAAATACTCAAGAATTGATAGCAAGTTTTGAACGTTAATTAGAGCAAACTCGTAAGTTTCAGAACATAAGTACTAGACCTACTCCACCGGGTTATGGGGTGTTTCGCTAAGAGAATTTTTTGGTATTTTGGCTTTTCACGAATTTTTATGTGATGTATTGTGAGAGAGTGACTGCCTCGATTTTAAGAATAAGCTGGCTATTTGGGTTTTTTGAGTTAGCGGAATAGGGTCTAACTTTCCTGTTTTCTTAACTATGTTCACCACCATCGATCTCAAACCATTATTTTCAAAGATCTAGCCGCGGATTCAGAAAATATCCAAGGGAAGAAACAGGGTCAAATTACATTTGTTTTTGGAAGAAAAGCACTTCCATTGTCAAAGAAATGAGTCAACAAATGAAACGTTTTGAAGAGGTCAAAATGCTAAAGAACAAACTTAAACCAAAACGAAGAAAATAAGCAAATATCAGCGGCCAATTAATTCTGTGGTCCTATAATCTACTATCATGATAATTTTGATAGCTATAAGTGTATATGATACACTTCTTTCAATATGCTGTTTATTGTAACCAATCCCTATCCCATGAAACAATGACTGTGTTATTACCGGAAGGGATCTACAAAAATTATTCACTAGAGATAATCGATTCAAGGATTCTACATGTACAATAAAAGTGGACGGCATGGATCACAACTTTTCGTGTCAGTAATCAATGGTGCGGATTTGAAATACTCTTTGACCGGTAAGAGTTACCGGTTAAAGAGGAGTATTTCAAATCCGCAGCATTCAAAAGCACTTTTGGACGGCAAGAGATGTGTTATCCACTTCTATTGTACCTATAGCATTTTTGTAATTTGGATTCGTAATTTTTTTAGAGGTGTGTTTTGTGGTCTTTTAGGATAATCTTTTTCCTTTACTTCCCATAAAATAAAAGGTAGATTCTCCGGGACGAGTGAGATTAAACGGAGTGAAAGTAAAAGGGACCAGGGGTGGGTGTTGTGCACCTGGGTGCTATGCACCGTGCTGTGCACCCCTCGGTCATTCGATCACGTTTTGGATGGCCCGGATGCATTCAACAAATGTAATTTAATTTTGATTTATTTTTACCTGTAAAAAATCAAAACACATTCGGACCTTCCAAAACACAACCAGATGACCGAAGGGTGCACAACACAGTACATAGCACTCGGGTGTACAACACCCACCCGTTTCCAAGTAGGGAGAAGTTATATCGAAACTGGTACTAGTTTTCTCACTTTGTTTCGCAAAGAAAAGCAAAGGAAAATGAGATGAAATTTCATGTTTGGTTTCACAGAAAAAACATGCAGGTAAATACAAAACAGACGCAAGTGAAAAGAAAAGGAACGGATGAGGGGAGGAAACTAACTTTTTTTTTTTTTTTTGTGGGTTTTTCGTTCATATTTTTTCCCACTTTGCTTTCATTTAATAATCAAATAAAAGGAGAGATGAAGATCTTATCTTCACTTTCTTTACAATTTCCTTTCCTCATTTTCCTTTCTTTTACTTTCTTTCGTTCAACAATTGGAATGAAAGAAAATGTTTATACTTCACTTTCACCAGTTCCTTTTCTCACTCTGCTTTCATTGAATAACCAAAGACAGAGAGTTTCCTTTGTTTACACTTACTGTCCTAAAGCATTACTCTGTCACTCATTTTCCCTTCAAATACCCACCTCTCTTCCCCCTTTTCCCCCCACTCTCTCTCTCTCTCTCTCTCTCGCTCGCTCGCTCTTTCTTTCGCTCGCTTCGGAAATGGGGAAGATCCGCGGGCTGTTTGATCTAGAGAGCCAATTCGCCTTCCACGGAGCGTACCACAGCAACCCAGTGAACATATGGATACACATGTTGTTCATTTGGCCAATCTTCTTCACTTTTCTTGTTCTGTTCTACTTCACCCCTCCTGTCTTTGATTGCCCTTTCCAGAGTTGCCTTGGCCTCAAACCAAATTTCGGGTTCTTTTTCACTTTGACATATGTTGTGTACTATGTGTGTTTGGATAGGAAAGCAGGTACTTTAGCTGCTTTCCTCTGTTTGGTCTGTTGGGTTTCTGCCAGTCTTGTGGCTAAGCATCTTGGGTATTCTCTGGCTTGGAAGGTATGTTCTCCTTTTCCTTTATCAACTTTTTCTCCATATATGCATATGTATTTCTTTTTCACAACCGGATGTCCAACCCAGCTTACGCGCACCTCGACTAAATCCGGGGCCTAGAGGTAACGACCGACCATAACGCCCAGTGGCCCTAGAGCTTGTTGGTAGGGAAAATCGAACTTGAGATCTTAGGTGGGAACAATATATGCATACGTATCTTTTGGTGTATCTTTAGTCTTGATGCCTTTTTTTCTGAATCAAGAATCATGTGATAGACCTCTTATTTGATTCTCATGTGCAAAAAAAAGGGATCTTACACGGTCTATGATCTAAACCATTCACTCTATGGTCTTTTATAATCGATGCAAAAACATGGTTTCTAACTGATGAAAGCATATTTTTCATGAGTGTAATGTGCACACTTACCCTGCCTGTTCATTTCTCTTTTGGCAAACATGATTCGATCAGGTCCTACTCGTGACAGATATTCTGATTTTTGGCATGGGCGTTAGGTGATTTGAGGCCTAAAAAATAAACACTTAGATTATAAAATGAGACAGCGGGGGTCCCATTTGCGTCACATGCTCTTTTTTAAGCCTTTGGTTTAAGATACTACACGCGTGTTTTCCTTTCTCAGTTATTGTTTTGCTTCTTTTTTTGCCTTCATTTTTTTAATGATCCCATAGATGTATTACAAATTCAGACGGAAATTAAAACTTCATTAACTGCTATGTAAAGTAAAAGCAAGTGTGTTTTGTTCATATTGAGCAAAACCAAAAAAAAAAAAAAAACAGGAAAAAAAGTGTGTTTTGTGATCGCAACTGCTTATACCTATGAACTTATAGAAGAGTCGAGTCTGGCAAAGTCTGGATGTGCGACCTTATGCTTCAGTGTTTTCATGTAAACAAGACTTGGAGATATCTTACTGCTATCTTTACAGGGATGTATGTTTATTTACCATTTCATCGTTCCTTTGTAATTGAATATCAACTCATTGCTCAAAGTCAGTGATACTTCTATCCCTCCATTATTTGACCTGGGTTAATCCATTTCTAGGTTAATTTTCAGTCATTTTACGTTAACCTTTATGCTCTATTTTAACTACACATTCAGGTTGTTCTGGGGGTTCAGTTGCTCTGCTGGACTACGCAAATCATAGGCCATGCTGTTTATGAGGTAAATAATTGTAATTTTGACTGTGGTGTTTATTTCGCCTATGTCCTGTCCTATGTTACCTTACCTGGAATGCGGATTGTACTGGTACGAGGAACGGGAACATTGTACCTAAATTGTGGTACACTAGTGGTAGACTTCTATCGATAACGTACTAGAACATACTCTTCCAAGAGGTACCATCTAGTAAACTAAGTATTTGTTTTATCAAATTATCCCTGCAAAACAAATTTCTAGGAGCATAATAACCCAATTCTTAACATTTTCTCCCTCCAAAATTCCATGCTCTCTAGATTTTTACTTTCTTAAGTTGATTCTTTGGGAAAACTTTTGGGGCGCTTTGGATCACTAAATTTACTATATTGGAACCCTACTGTACCATACCAAACGTAGTTTGCTAGAGTATGAGTGTTCCCTGGTATCATAGGAGTATGAGTGTTCCCTGGTATCATAGGTCCTGTCCTGTCAGATAACACGTCTTCTTTTTGACAGAAACGATCTCCAGATGTGGTAGAAAACTTTGCTCAAGCCCTCCTGACAGTTCCTTATTTGGTGTTGCTCGAGGTAAAATCTACAGTTGTCAATCAATCAAAAGTTACTAGACGGCTACTTTGTGTTGAAGATTAAACTGCATATGCTGTTTATTGCAGGCTCTTCAATCGTTCTTCGGCTATGAGCCGTATCCGGGGTTTCATGCAAGTGTGAAAGCAAAGAGAGATGCTGAAATCAAAAAATGGAAGGAGGATAAACAGAAGAAAATCATGTAACTTGTACTGGTTCATGTTAAGTGACCTTACTTCAGTCAAAACTTTTACAACATAAATTTGAGAAAGGACATTGGCATGTACCTTGTCGTATTGTGACCTATTTGCCATAAATATATGGTTGAATGTTCACCTATCGTTTTGCCAGAGCTCATGAATCCATGTCTTCTAAAATATTTGACACATTGCATATCACTCTACAATGGTTTCATGGCATGATCTGAATAGACATCTCTCTCTACCAAAGCCCCCGTTGTCTCTGCCAACTTGGAAGAAACACCAATGAGGCTATTCCCAGGTTTCGGCTTTTGAACTCCCTTCTCTCTCATCGATGTTCTTACTCTAGCCATGTCATCCCACTGGCCCATACTCGCATATGTGTTTGCTAAAAGAACATAATCACTGCTGTGGTCTGGCTCTATTTTCAGAAGGTGCCTCCTCACCTTCTCCCCTAGTTCAACATTACCATGCAACCGGCAACAAGCTAACAACGTCCTCCAAACAATGGCATTGCATTCCATTGGCATGCCCCGGATCAATTCATAAGCCTCCTCAACTAACCCAGCCCGGGCCAAAATATCCACCATGCATCCATAATGCTTTACTGTTGGCTGGATACGGTAGTCTTTTCTCATACTGTCAAAGTACCTTCTTCCTTCCTCAACCATCCCTCCATGGCTACAAGCACATAGAATGCCTAAAAAAGTAACATCATTTGGTAACTCAAGTTTCTCTTCTACCAGTTTTGAGAAGAGTACCAATGCTTCATTTACATGACCATGAATTGCTAACCCGAGAATCATAGAATTCCACGATACTATGTTCCTCTCACTCATCCTTTTGAAGGCGTTGTATGCTTCTTCAACTGCTCCACACTTTGCGTACATGTCAATCAAAGCATTACAGACTGAAACAACGTCGAAAAGAGCATTTTGGTCGATAAGTGAGTGAATCCACCTTCCAAACTCCAATGCACCCAACGCTGAGCATGCCGCAAGGGTCACAACCAATGTCGCCTCATCCAGCTTTATATTGCTTCTCAACATTCTTGAAAACAGATCAAGTGCTAGTTTATGCTTTCCACAATGGACATGGCAATCAATGATGGTGTTCCAAGCTACAAGATCTGGTTTAGGTATTTCTTCAAACAGATGGCACGCAGTTTCAATGTCCCTCAGCATGCCATACATGTGAATGATAGTGTTCCTCACAAACACGTGGGTTTCCAGGCCATGTTTCAAAGTACAGCAATGCAATTGCTTTCCCAACATAACTGATCCCAGTTGCCCATTCACTTTTAGCAAAAAAGAGAGTGTGAAATTGTCTGCCACTTTACCCTTTTCTTGCATTCTCTTGTAGTAATGAAAAACTTTGTCCACTTCACTCGTCCTAACAAACCCCCTAATCATTGTGTTCCAAAGAAACCCATCTGGGTTTTCAATGTTTTCAAAAACTGAAACAGCGTAATCCATTGAACCACGCTCCGAAACAGCGCAAAACACAATGATCTTGCCAATTAGATACAGGTTTTGATCGAGGCCTGTATGGACAAGGTGGGCATGGATTTGGTTCACATGTTTCATAGTGGAACAGTTCTTGAAGAGTGAGAGGAAAACTTGCTCCTTTAGAGTGTGATTACCATTTGGGTTTGCAGTTATGATGGATGAGAAAGATGAAATTCTGAGCTTTGGGTGAGGGAATGGAAGAAGGGACGGTTTTGTTTTGGGGAAGAAACGAAGTGATACAGATACAGATACGTTTAGGTGTGATTTAAGGATGTTGAGGAAGCTACTGCTCATGCTGACCGACTAATGTTGTAGATTTGGAGAAGATTTTTGTCCAGTTAAAAATGAACAGAATGTCTCAAAATTACACTCAAATGTATAAATCCGTTTACGATATATAACAGGAAATGGCCACAATACACATCCCTTTTTGGGTGCATATCATATGCACCTAAGTTATCTACCGTTGGATCTTAAAAAGTTACGAATTGATTACAAAAGTTACAAATCGATTACTTGTTAACCAGAACAACAGGTGACCTAAAAAATTGAAGGAAAAAAAGAAGGGTAAATTTCATTTACTTCCCCTGAGATTTTTGACAAATACTGAGATCTCCCCTGTACTTTTTGAAATTCCACTGCCTTGCCTTACTTTTCAAACTAATTATCAAATTTTCCCTCGCCGTTACTTTAAGGCTAACAGTATTAAACTTTTTTATGTCAAATGATTGTAGTACCTTAACTATATATCCTCCACCCTAAATTTTTTTTTTTTTAAAATAAAAGAGTTAAAAAAAAGTTTTTAAAAAATTAAACTGCTTTTCTTTGAAAACAAAAAATATCAAAGAGAATTTTTTTTTCAAAAAAAAATACTTTTTGAATATTTTTGTTGAAAATAGTTTTTCGAGTGAAAAAAAATTTTGGAAAAAGTTTTTTAAAACAGTTATTTGAAATACAAAAGTTTTGAAAATATTTTTCTGGATAAAAACTAATTTTTGGTAAACAGTTATTTTAAAAAATAAAGTTTTGAAAATAGTTTTTTTTTTAAATCTGAAAAACAAATTTGAAAAAAATTTGTTTAAAAAACTATTTTCAAAAATACTTTTTTTCCTTCAAAAAACTTTCAAAAAGTTTTTTTTTTTGAAATTTTTTCTCTTTGATACTTTTTTGCTTTTAAATGAAAAACGATATATTTTTTTTGAAAATCTTTTTTAACTTTATTTTTTTAAAATGGTTTAATTACGCCATAGCTATAGTTTGAAATTTTTTAAAGAGTTTAAATTTTCAAGTAAGTTACGCCATAGCTATAGTAAATGCGTTTTAAAATTTTAAGGGGAGAGAGGCCCAAATTAGTATCTGAAATTAATTTAGATTAAATAATATTATCTTCTTCTTCTTTTTGTGAATGTTGAAACTAAAATTATTTTAAAGAAAACTCATTTATTTCTTCGAAATACATTTGCCTCAACAATTACTGAGGCCATATAACATTAAAATGTAATGAAAAATCAATGCCAAGCAATTATTTTCGAAATACATAATTGATTATGTATTCAATTGTTGCCAATCGATTACCCAATTGATTATAATAGTTGAAAAAGTTACGATTTTTTACTATAAAAGTTACGAGACGAACGAAAAATGTTACAAATCATATATGTGAAAAGTTACGAACTTTTGTCTAAAAGTTACGAGACGCAAAAAAATGTAACGAATCATAATTGAGAAAAGTTATGATTTTTTGTCTCAAAGTTACGAGTTATACAAAAAGTTACAAAATACACGAAAAGTTACAAAATGCAAGAAAATGTTACGAATCATATTGCTGAAAAGTTACGAATTCGGAAAATGTTACGAATCATATTACTGAAAAATTACGAATTCTTAGTATAAAAGTTACGAAACTCACGAAAAAGTTATGAATAACTGGTTCTTCAGGTCGTTTATTATGAGGTGGCGCAATCTTGACCACACAATGGGTGCATATTGTACACACCTATAAGGGGTGTGTATTGTAGATTTTTCCTATATAACACCGCTTTGGACACAATTGTGTTTGGAATTGTATTTTAAAATTGTGTTCAAGACTTTTTTCTTTGCTCCAAAAAAAACCATTCTAAAAGTGGAACCAGGATGGGTATTTGGAGTATCCGACGAAAGAGGCGATTTGGAGGATCCCTAGCCGTCATCAATGTCTACCCTCTCCACTGCCGATCTGAAATCGTCTTCCTCACAAGTTATATTCCTGCATTCCTCATCCCCATAAACCCCAGTCGGCTTCGCCTCCTTTCTTGTCGGATTTGCATCTAAGTCACTAACAGATTCTTTCTTCTGGGGCCGTTCGTTTCTTTCCTCCTTTCAATCAAGAGTTCTTTGCCTCCAGCATTAAGGTCGTTTGATTTCCATACCCCTATGGAACTTTCTCCCTGCCCTCTTGGTGTTTGTGAAAGTACTCATCGTTTTTCGCTTCATCTATTGTGGTGCATCATGCTTGTTTGATGCACACAAGCAACGAGCTGTCCTATGGAGCGTAAACAAGCTTCTGATGGTGGCTGGATCCTTGTCATCCACAAACACTCAAGACAGGTATTTTCGATCCAGGAAAACAATCTCTTATTACCCTTTTTGTGGATAACCTACCTGAAGATACTAGTCAGCCATGGTTGAAGATGATGTTCAATAAGTATGGGGTTATCAAAGAAGTCTTCATTCCAGAGAAAAGGAGCAAAGCCACTGGTAATAGATTTGGCTTCGTCAGGCACGATTGTCCCGTCTCGGCTGCCTTAGCCATTCTTCGGACTAACGGCATATGGCTTGACGATAAGAAGCTATTTATTAAGCTAGCTTTCTTTGAGGCTAAAAGGAATAAGCCCTTTTTGTCTAATTCTACCAAAGAATGAGTAATTCATAAAGCTGGAATGGGGCTCTCTAAGGATCAGGGTTCAAGAGCCAATGTGGCATTTCAAAACCAAACTTTTCTACAAAAGAATGGTAATCCTGCTCAAGGATTATCCTTTGCTCAGGTCCTTAGAGGTGCTGGGGAGACTTCTTCTCAAAAAAAATTTCAGAGCAAGCAGATTCAGTCAACTGGTACTGGCTGGCTTTATAGGAGTGCGGTAGCCAAGTTAAGTAAACTAATTACTACGGAGGAACTTGAGAGGATCTTCAAGTCTGAGGAAATACTGTTTGAGATAATTAAAGCTATGGGTGGCAGATTTATTGTTATCACTTTTCTGAGTTCAGAAGCTAGAGATAATATTAGTAAGGATATGTGGATGCTCAATTGGTTTGAGGAGATTCATCCATGGAGTGGTGAAGCTGCAAAAGAGGAACGCTGGTTATCCTGTTACGGTATGCCACTAAATGGGTGGTCTAGTACAACTTTCAAACTAATAGGGGATGAATGGGGGGCATTTCCTCAAGATTGATGATGGCACCTTAAAGGAAATCTCTTATGAGAGGGGTAGGATTCTGATTGCTATCGAGCATATTCAAAAGATCAAGGGTAGCATTAATCTTGTTATCCTTGGAAAACAATACAATGTTTGTGTGGAGGAAGATGAATCCTTCAGAATTTGGAAGACCAACTTTACTCTTGAAGCTCCATTCAATGCAGAAAGACATGCTCCTTTGGAGAATGTGTTGTGGCCGTAGACAAGGATCATCCTGTTGAGATGGCAGCTTTGAGAAAGGTTGTAGAGAATATGGAATCTAATGGGGGAATTAATGACGTTAACTCAAATTCTCTTCATGGATTAGACTCGTAGGTGGGTTTAGAATCATTGGTGGTGGAGTCAATTGCCCAACCCTTTCAAGGCCGAATAGCTACAGATGTTGTGAGTAACTCTCACATGTTGGTAGAGGATATTGAAGTAGTGGACGAGTCTCCTGGTATCGACTGTAGTGTTGTGGAAGAGACTATGGAGGAGGTAGTAGATTCAATGGACAATGTGCAGATCCTTTAGAGGTTTTGGTGGATGATGATGACTGCACAAGCGTTGATCTTGCTTCTGACGTTCCCCTCTTTAAGTATGTGGATCTCAAACATCAAAAGAAGAAAAACCGCACCAAACATGGAGTTCGTTGGAATTCTATTTGGACTAAAAATCCTTTGAAAGTAGCCATCTTCTCTCGGACGTTTAGCCGGGATCATAAAGAAGAGAAGTCAAAGACTTTTTAAGTTGGGCTTGAAGAAAGGAAGTTTTGCTAAGACTCCTTATAATTTGTCCAAGAATGAATCTCTCTCTTTGGGGGACGGCCGACATTCTGACTTCGGGCCCAAGCTTTTCTCTCAAGAGGGAGGAAATAGCGTGGGAAATAGGATGGAGGAAGATTTTTCAGTCTCTTTAGCCAAGGCAAAATCTCTCGATGTTAACCTTCTTCCGGGGGATGAAGCTGTCTTAAAGGAAATGATTGAGGAAGATCACAATCGAAGGTTTAGAATTGGGAAGGAATCTATTGAGAAGTAAAGGATCTTTTCATTTTTTTTGGTGGGTACAAGGGTTGAAGTCGGCTTTCGGGTGTTGTATTTCTATAGGAAGCGGCTTGTTTTTCGGCTTTCCACAAAGAGGCTTTTAGGGGCTAATTTTCGGGTGAATCTTGCAGAGGTTTTTTTTTGGTTTTGGGTTTGGCTCTTTTGGGTGTTTTCGTTTGGGCGGTTTTTTGTAATCTTTGTTTGTTTTCTTTTCCTTTCTTTTTTCTTTCATTCAACCTCGGTTGGATGTCCCCTCCCCCCTTCTCGATGTAACCCTTTCGAGATTCTTTTATAAAGCTTCTTTTTAAAAAAAAAAAAAAAAATCATTCTAAAGCGGTGTTATAGCATTGCTCAAAAATGCTTTTAGTAATCTCGAAGGCCTTTTTGAGTGAGTGTTTGTTAAGATTCAACAGAAAATTTTGTGAAAAATCAAACTTCAAAGCATCAAATATAATGTTCCTCATAATCAGCTTTTAAACAGATTTAAATTTACTTTTTTTAAGCCTGAAACAGAAACAAAACAGAAGCAGAGCCGGCCCAGGGATAAGCCCCACAAGCCCACGGGCTAGGGCAACCCCCCGGGCTAGGGCAACCCAAAAAAAAAAAAAAACTCGTAAGTTATATATAAATAAACAAAGTTGCCAATGGTAGTATGAAGTACTTGTTTGGCCTGATGTCATCCGCATGGTGATCCTCTCACGCGAGACGTGGTTTCGATTCCCTGGGGTGTTTTTGCCCGAAAGGCTTTTTCTTCTCTCTTTACCCTTCATTTTTTTTTTCTTTTTTTCCTTCAATTATCAACATGCTCCTTCTTTTCTTTTTTTCTCTATTTTATTTTTTTCCCAACAAGTGTAGAACCACACTCAAATATAAA
>JAXBDA010004495.1:0-28696 GCA_036023075.1 Gaultheria prostrata | reverse complement strand
TATATATATTCTTTTCCATTTGGAATCAGCTGGCTTCATTTTATAGAATTGATAATGTTTTTCTTTTAAATGGTTTAAGCAACATATCGAGTCGTTTTTCTATGAGCTATGTTACATGGACTTGGGTACGAGTATCGGGTGCGGGTGCATGTCCAAGCGTCAGACCTTCCTAGACTTAAATCTTAGGATACTGGGATATGTGTATGGGTATGGGGACACGTCCTGAGCACCTGTTTGTAGTTTGTAGTATGTATTGCATGACAGAGTATGTTATATATTGTAAATTATACTTAGGAATGTATTTATCAAGAAGAGTTAAGAAAAATGTGTTTTTTCTATTTCATGTCCATGTGAAAGTCTAGAAATATCGCTTTCCTAGCTAATTTGGTATTCTTTTTCTGTAAATGTCATACAATTAGAGGATCCGAGTGTCCAAAATGGATACACGTGTCGGACACAGGACACGAGTACTTTAGCTAAAATGAAGGATCCACGTAACATAGTATATGAGTGAATTCCTTCTCTCTGCCTTGCGTGCTTAACATAACACACTTATGCCGTAGTTTTTGATTTTGGTGTCCTGCTTCACTACAATATTGGACAGATTCAAGCATCAATTGCCCAGATTTCGCAACGACAATCTGAAGCACTCGTAACACGGCGCAAAACGGGTAAAGAAGCAAGATTGCCGCGTAATGGTGGGAATTCTTATCCTAGAAGAAGAAGAAACGCCAGGGGAACAGAGGCTGAAGGATCTGATGATAACGAGGATGAACATAATCATGATGGGAACAAAGGTTCATCTTCATCTGATGATCGGGGAACAGAAACTAAGCGGAGGAGGTACAGGAAAAGGGCAGGGGCTCAGCCCTCCCAGCCTTCTCCTTCAGCTGCAAATTCTGATGGTGGAGCTGTTGAAAACGATTTAGAAGCAAGCAGAGAAAGCAAAGGTACTTCATGTGGGCCTGTGAACCCAGAAATGCTGGCTTGGGGAAAAGGGGGTGCTCGGAGCAAGAGTGTCCGGAACACCCGCATAATGAAGCTGACTAAATATCTTGAAAACTTGAAGGAGAAAGATGACAAGGTATTAGTAAGTTGCATCATTTTTTTTCCCAATGAGCAGTATGTCATCCACGAACTTCTATTATCTACTCATGTTTTGAGGCTCATTTAGGTAGTATTGGGTTTGCCGGAATTATTTTAGGAATGAGTTGAATGGTCATTCCTTGACCTCCTAATTGAATGGCATTCCCTTAAATTGGCGAATGATCATTTTATTTGTAAAGACCACTTGTCATCTTTTAGCAAACCCCACGGTGGAGTATGTAGTTCAGTGAATGACCTTTACGTCCTGTATTCACTCCAGTGAACTAACGCCTGCCTTAGTTCTTGTGCTTCACTAATGTGCAATGTAACCTTTCATGTTTCGCGTTCGGTGATTCCCATATTTGTGGTTTCATAGTTTTACTGTAATTTAAGTTTCTTACTTGCAGTTAGATGTCAATCTCATGCTTATTTCTTTGGACAAACGAAGAAAGCAAGGCTCGCGGCTGTTGTACCTCTGTTGCCCCCCAGGATTTTCAGTTGAATGCCTCAAGGAAGTGAGAATTCTCTTCACTATCTCTCTCTCCATGATGACTATGGGTTATTATTTGGTGCATGTCCAACATTTTTTCAGCAAATATACGAAGTTCTTTCATTAAAAGGAAAATACTAATAGTCATTAGATAGAAGGCAGAAATGGAGAAACTACAACTATGGATTGCATCAGAAGAGAAATATTAACAGAAAAAAAAGGATAAAACCTAAAAGAAACTTTTGAGGAATGCAATCATACAGAGAGAGCATCAATAGCTACGCCCACATATATTATATGTAGCACAAGGGGACCTGAGAACCTAATCTTGTTTCTTTTTTTCTTCTTGAGATGCCCACATTTGTAAAGCTTTTCTAACGTCCTATTGCATGCGTGATGCTTATATCATGTACAGTATGTTGCTCATGAGAGACAATTCCGGATCGAGGATGTTGAAATTCTATTGGTGAAGAAGCTCTTCAGTGCCAACGGTCTTCAGACCACCCTTGACCTTCCAACCTTAATGGAAAACAATGATGTGCTGCAAATTGTTGAAGGGCAAGAAACTTTGGCAGGAATCAGACGAGATTGTGCTTCAATTAGAAACCATATGGTGAGTAAACATTCTCAAATATGCATCCGATTTGTGTTGGGCGCATTTGGTACATCATTGACCTCCCTTGATATCTCACATTTCTTTAGACTGTGAACCCGTGGACAACCACTTCATGTACTTGATGCGGAAGTTCAGAAGTTAGTGAATAACTGCCTTAGTATGATCGGTGGCAGCTCTGCTTGCTTGGTCATTTGGATTTTTTTGTTCTCCGAATTTTACTTTTTCCTCATGCTCCATTTTTTTAGGACTCCACTCGTCCAAAATAATATGTTTTTGTTTTCAAGAGCACCTGAAGGAAAAATGTACTGCTTCGATATTTATCCGTGTTGGCTTGTTCAAATGTTCCAAAGTTTGTTTTCAAGAGCACCTGAAGGAAAAATGTACTGCTTCGATATTTATCCGTGTTGGCTTGTTCAAATGTTCCAAAGTAGTTTGACATTGCTACAAAATTATCTACCTTTTCTGTACTGTGACAGATTCTGGCATATCGGCTCAAGGAGAGAGACAGGGAAGTTAAAGATGAACCTGCAGGGCTTTAGCGGAAGAATGCAGTGACATCACGTTATCTAGGATAGAAGATGTAAAAACTTGTTACCTGTGCCGCTTGAAGGGATGCCTGATGAAGATCACGTGTGCTGCGTTTTAGATACCATATTGGGTCTCAGTAAAATGCCAAGGAATGAGGATTTATGGTTAACACAAACCACCCTCCAGGAAATAATTTTAGATACTTAGCTGTTTATGTAAGGTGTTCAAGCCTATAGAGTAAGCATTGGACTTGTCTAATGGATCCTATCGATCTCTCCGAAAAAAGGTTGGTTCTTTTTTTTTTGTTTGTTGGCATACAAGCTTGTACATGGAGGTGCATTATATTTGTTATTGGCTTTAAGTTTTTGAAAAGTAGAAATGATGGGTTTCATTTACATCCTTATTGCTTCAAATTCATGAATTCTAATTAGAAAACTAAACTTGGATTTACACAAAAGATGAGACTTAGGGAGTGTTCCGCTAATGGCTTTTTTGGCTTTTTGGCTTTGTTTTTGGATTTTGGCTTTTTGAGTTGTGTTACTAATTTACCAATCTGCCATTTACCCCAAACAACTGTTAAAATTCTCTCTCACTCTCTCTCCCCCCTTCCGTCTACCATGGGACGCAACCACAACTTCCAATTTTTTGGTTGAATCTCTCTTCTTTTCATGGGTTTGTTCGTTAGTAATTTTTATTGATTATAAAAATGCCAAGAAAAGAACTTCATGTGTTTCCGTTATAAATTTTTTTACAGATTAATTTTTTTGCTATTCCATTGCCCAAACTCTTTACCTCTTACCTGACTTTGAGGTGGAGAGCACAATTTTGCCTCCACAGCTCAGCAATAGGCGAGTTGAGAGAGAACGAGAGACGGTGGTGGATGGATGAGTGATGACTCGCGAGACAGAGGAAGAGGGGGCAAGATTTGTTGGGTGGGGGTGTGTGTGTGTGGAAGAGATAGCGGAATGAGATTCATAGAGAGAGCGGCGGAAGAGACAAGGATGGGAGTGTGTGGATTGTGGTTGGGGAGAGTTTATAAGGAGAGGGTAAAATGGTAATCTGTCATTAATAAATTGCCTCTTGCTGAACGTTTGCAATGATTTTTTTAGTGGAATGAGGGGGCTTTTTTTACTTTTCGAGTTAGCGAAACGGGATAGGTTTTGGCTTTAAGCTGAAGCTGACTTTTTTTTAGTGGAACACCCCCTAGAACATCTGCTAATATTCAAGTAACCCAAAATCATAGCATCTTAGAGCATCACCAATGGAATAATCAAAACATCTAAATAATCAAAGTTAACAATGTTTGTCTAAAAATTGGCTCATATTGGCATAATCAAAGATTGTTACCTTTTAGCCAATAACCAAATTTTGGCATTTGCATAATCAAAAGTAACAACATTTTCTTCCTCTCCCCTTCTCTTCCCCTTCTCCCTCTCGATGTACCCCTATCGTAGAGAAAAAAAAAAGTAACAACATTTTCTCAATAACCAAATTTTGGGGACCACACCCTATTTATAAGTCTTTTTTGGTGGAATGAATTCAAAAGTAACAACATTCTCCCTCTATTTTTCAAATACTTACATCATAACTCAATTTTTTTGCATTTTCTCTAAAAAATTTGAAATTATCAATAATATAAAAAAATTGAAAATATGTTCAAGATTGGTCTCATGTTAAAGGTATTGTGAATATATTTTAAATGGTACTAATATTATACTAGTAAAAAGTATATCTACAAATTTAAAGTTGTGCCAATTTTATGAATAAAAATAGAGTAAGTAGTACTTTTTTTTATTATGGACACAAAATACCATTGTGACACTCCACATTGTTAACTTTATCAATGTCTTGTATGGATAATCAAAATCTGATGTGTTGGTTATACCACTGGTGATGCTCTTAGTTTCTTGATGCACGCTGACGCTGATTGAATAGTATGTTATGCGGAAATTTCTTCATGAAGTAGAAATCCATGATTTTTGGCGGGTCCTTGTATTGTTGGCCTAGTGGCTGACAATAAGATAAGAAGAAAATGGTCCTTCTATTGTCCACAAGGCAAGAAGAAAACAAAAGAAACACGTACTTTTTTCACTTTTCGTTTCACATATTTTTATACACTTTTTAAACCAACAACAGCCCATTAGGTTGATTTTAGAATTTTTCATTTTTGATTACACTGCTTCCAATTTTGAGTATAAGATTCCTTTTTGGTATAACCGTGTATACAGCCTACGTGGCATACCTCAGGAACGAAAGGAAAAGAAAGGAAAGGAAAAATTAAGGGAAAATTAAAAGGATGGCCAAAATGGCTACATTGGGATGGACTTGCTAAAACATGGGAACAGAGAACTGATAAGGAAATGTTTCTACTCCGTCTAAGGAGCAATTTTTCAGTACCGAACGGGGTACCTTCGGTGCATCTAGGCCGTCCATTTTAACTTTGGACGGTCCGGATTTGGAGAGTGAGGAGAGAGGGTGTTTTAATCTCGGCCGTTCAATACACTTTTGGACCGCCCCGGATGCGATATTCGGGTACCACGTAGGCTCGGCCATGTGGTAGCCAGTAGGTATCCAAAACTTGTGAAGTTCTGCTAGTACAAATGACATGAACAAAACTAATAACCACATTGTAATATAATTGTGCCTTCAAAAAAGGAGAGTCTACTAAATTTGGAGTATGACTCATCGGTTGCACCAAAGGATTTGCAACCGGTGAGTGCTGTCTTTAGGATCACATCTGGAAAATAGCTTCAATGGAAGTCGACAAGCAGACAAAATAGAAACTTGCAACAAGACTCTGGACAAGGCGATCCCCATCAGAGTGGGCACACATATTCAGCAACAAAATAGAACAACCCTACACACATGAAATCTGAGTGGGCCCACTCAACCAAAATCTGGACTGCTTATAAAACTGGAAATATCACCCAACCCAACAATCAAACTGAATTTGAAAATGAGAATTGAAATATGGAGGACAAGCTATGAGATTTTCGCCTAAACTCCTCCAAACAGTGCATTCAAGTACAGCAACCACAATGGCTCAAAGAAGTAGTATGCATAGAACAGCATTTTAAGATGGTAAACACGCCCATATGCATCTCCCTTTCCAACAATAGAACTGAATCCAAGAGTAAAAGAATTTCACCTAACTTAAAATCATGCTCAAGACACACTCACACAATGAATTTCCCAAGTCTTTGGTGCTCACCACTGATCGCCCTCAAAAAACTTAGGCTCAATCCACACTACTCACAAGGTAACTCACTATTTAGTGGGGGACACAGTTTTGCAGCAATACAAATGTAGCCACTTAAGGCTCAACATAACACAACCATATCTAAGACGGCAGCCACTTAAGGCTATGTTGTAGGATAGAGATAACTAACCTCGTATAAGATGAATTTCCACCCACTTAAGGCTATGTTGTAAGGCAGTAAAGGTTATATTTTCTGAGTAAGATGTAACGTTGAAAATACAATGAATTTCCACATTCGCAAATTTCTACACGAATTTGATTACATTGTTTCCCCTATATGTTCCCCCTTCCAGCTTTTACAAAAGAATATGCAAAGATCCAGTTAGCATCAGTACAATGATGAATTGGCAGTACAATAGTTGGTTCAAGAGTACTTGAACCGGCCACCCTGCTGGTACAAGCACAATGGTCGTCACCTCATATTGGAGGCGGCACTGGAAGTTGCTGCCACGGCACCGGCAAACTTTCGCCTTTCTTTCCTTCGGTTAACAAGCAATATCGGTGACTTTGGTTTTGTGACTTCCCTTGGACACCTATTATGAATGTGGTGTTGGCAATCAGTACAAGCACTATTTGTTTTCAGCACAAGTGAAAATGTAAAGCACGTTTCAAAATGTTCGTTTGAAGACAGATCCAAGAATTAAATGAGTGCCTGTGTTTTTAAAAATAGTTTTTTGATAAAATGTTGCAAAAAAACTTGATTCTAAAATAGCAACCAAATAAACCAAATAAGGCAACGTTTCCGTACTTCTGTGGTAAGAAAGGATGAGCAAAGTCTGGCACCGGTCTTGCATGAGGCACCAATGTCCTTCTTAATTGCTTCATGGCCTTCTCTTCCTCCATCTACAAGACCACCATTAATTATATTAGAAATAGTAGCATTACATCCTTATTTACTATTAGGCTTAATATATCGAAAAAATAAAACTTAAAGCAAGCAGTTGTTATACCATCTTTGCAGACTCAGCCTCCTCTCTATATCTCTTATATATCACCTCTTTCTCCTTAATCTGTGAAAGTAAAAAGAAGTCACCACTGTAGAAGACTAGAAAAACAAAAGGGTATTCAAAATGGCCTAATGTAATAATATTGCAGCGTACTTTGGACGAGAGTTTTTGAAAAGAAGTAGAAACAAAAACAAGAAAAACAGTTTCATGGAAAAAATCTTTGCAGCAATATAGGTTAACTTTTTGGTACCCTTTTGTCCTGGGTAACATGGCAAAAAGAATGAAGATTTTATCAAAAAAACCGTGTTATTGCAGCGTACTTTGGACGAGAGTTTTTGAAAAGAATTAGAAACAAAAACAAGAAAAACAAGTTTCATGGAAAAAATCTTTGCAGCAATATAGGTAGGGGTAAACTTTTTGGTACCCTTTTGTCCTGGGTAACATGGCAAAAGAATGAAGATTTATCAAAAGAACCGTGTTATTGCAGCGTACTTTGGATGAGAGTTTTTGAAAAGAATTAGAAACAAAAACAAGAAAAACAAGTTTCATGGAAAAAACCTTTGCAGCAATATAGGTAGGGTAAACTTTTTGGTACCCTTTTGTCCTGGGTAACATGGCAAAAAGAATGAAGATTTATCAAAAGAACCATGTTATACCTTTTTATCAAATTCTGCTCTGTCCACAGCTCGATGTTCTATGTGCAGATTGAATTCTTGAACCTCTGTCAGCGGTTTCCGTACTTTTTCAGGAACTGGAATTGGGTCCCTGCAGATTGATTCCATTAATAAATTAGTCCGTTAGTTTAAGGGTGGAGAAAACTCATGCATTTAGGTAATTGAGTCTTACTCTTTCAATATTGGCTGTGCCTTAAATATCCTCATTTGAGCTTCTTCCTCTTCCATTCTCCTCCTTTCTTCCATTTCCCTCTGCATTTCCTCTTCATGCCTCACCAAACTCTCCAATTGGAAAGGTTCTGGCTTTGTGCAATGCTTCGGCTCTGGTTTAGGTGGAACCTGTATGCATTTAGGCATTCTTAGTAATTTTTGAGGCCAGATAACAAATTTGAACTAGAGAAGTGGCTAACAAGTTTCTTACCACAGGATAATCAGTAGTATAAGGGTACGGATTGGCCTTTGGTATCCTGGCTCTCTCCTCTTCAATCAATTTTTGCACGACTTCGGTCACAAATTTCTTCTCTTTCACAGCACCTCTTTCCTGATGTCATAATTCGAAAAATGAGCGCGATAAACAAATTGACAGCAAATTTTTTGGCAGGATGTTCACATACCTCTGTGTGAAGATGGAATGGGTTTGGTGTAGTGTTCCTTGGAATTCGCTTATCTTGTTGAGGTTCCGAACACAATGAAAGCTGAAAATGAAATATGACACAATCAGAAACAATGCATACACATATTATAGGCTTGTCAAACTGGAATTTTAATCTGCATAAAAGTTCTTTTATTACCTTGTCAAACATATCAGCAACGTTTGCCGGTGGGGGAATCCTTTCATTTGCCGGTGGGGGAATCCTTTCATCTGTTGCAAAGTGAAACTCTTGAGGAACAGTGATGTGCCGCTTTGTGTTGCAAAACATACCTAGATCTCCTTTACTTTCAAATATCTGCAAGATTCAAAGCACTTAGAATGATTTAACTGAAAAATGAAACAAGTAACGAGTTGGTATGATGCATACCTTCTTATTCAAAGGCCTTGCTTTGAACTTTGGAACATTTTCAAGTACTTCCTTTTCCAGTTCTTCTGAAGTTTTAATCCTTGGAGGTCTTGCCCTAAGAGAAGTCTGAAGACGGGGTGATTTGGGTGCTGTAAGATGATGAGGTTTCCACTGATGATTCTGTCACAGACAAATTCATTAACTTTTGGTCACTATACATCTCACAGACGGAAATCTTTTTTAAGGATCTGATGAAGACTTGATTAGAACATGTTTCTTGTAATCTATTACTAGTTAATTATTGCATCTTATATATTTCTTGATTACGAGAATGCTACTTGAAAAATAGGCAAGGACTAGTAAAGAATAATACACCTTTGTAGTCAATTATGTCTTAAATTTAGAAAACGGCAGTTCCATTAAGTGTACTTCTACATCAAAAGACTGCATTCGTACCAAAATTTGGAGAAGGTGAGGATGTACCTGAGGAGCAGATTCTATGGAGGCTATAGTTGATGTTTCTGCATTGTGATTAGCCCTTTCCATAGTCTCCAAATGAAATTCCTGCAAATACTTCTCAATTGAGATTTTCCGATTTGATCACATACTTGTTTCTGCCAATTCATGCACATTATACCTGAAATTCTGGTTGATGGGGCGTAGTTCTTGGAAATGGTGGTAAGCTTGGAGCTTCAAAAATCTGTAATGATCAAGGAATCAAATCACAATGCAATATGTGGAAAAAGAATCCATAATAACATCGAAGTTAAGAATGATAACCTTCTTGTTTAGAGTTCGAGCCTTGAACTTTGGAATTTTAGCCATCATCTCTTCCTCAAGTTCAGCAGAACTCTTGACCCTCACTGACCGAACCCTCTGAGCTGTTTCAAATTCAGGTTCCTTTGGCCTGGTCAGTGTAAGTTTGGTCTTCTTCTGTGCTACTAAGGCGGCATTATCCTGAAATTGAAAATATGCATTGAGTTTATGAAGAAACATCTGAAGGAATTTTGCTATTTTGAACAAGGAGAAATAAGTGAGTGTCTAGTCGTTTACCTGAGGTAGAGACACCTCTCTTGTATTGGATTGGAACCTTTTCATCATCTCTGCCATTGAAACAAATGGGGCAGCTGGTTCCCGAACATAAACCTTTTTACACGAATAAAGTGATCAAATAAGTCAAGGTTAATTCCAGCAAACAAATGAAGCCTTTAAAGTATGTTTTGTCAAAAAACAGCAAACCTTTCTATCTTCATTACGAGTTTTTGCAGTCGAAGGGCACAAGTTGGAACTGCTACTAATAAGACCTGGTCTTGATTTGTGGGGCAATATTTGAGGTTTGATGTTAAGAATCTACAATTTCATGTTCAAAAAATACACGTCAGGTGAAATAAACCAGACAAACGAGATCAGTACGGTTACTGAAAAAGAGTAATAATTCACCTGTCTAGATCTCCCCCCTTCCAACTTTTGCCTTTTAATGGCTTGGTTTTCTTGAGCAAAATTTGCAGTTCCAGTACTTTGTTTCAAATTTGTTTCCCTATATGTTCCATCCAACCAAAACCCCAATCAGACAACAAGCATCAAAACCACATGAAAACCACCAAATCGAATAACAGAAAATTTTGACATGACAAAAGCACAATGCTAACAAAAGCATATATCTACCTTCTAACAATAGCTGTTTTAGTGATTTTAGCTTGTGATAACTGTGACTTAAGAGCTGATGGATTCCTGAACATACTAGCAGTCTTTTTTGCTGTTTGGTCTTTCTTAGGATCAGTCGGTAACAGGCCCTTTCCAGAAACCATTCTTGATTTTGGGGTGCAACTTTCTTGTGTAGTGGATGGTTTATACTCATCTTTCAGGGGTCCAAGTTTCACCGTGCACGAAGCATCTCCAGTTGTAACACTGAAATCAGCAAGAAAATGAAAGTCAATCTCCGTGTCAACTGCTCAATCACTAAATTATTGCACGAGCCTTAAATTGGAAATTAACAAACCTTCCATTTTCTATGGTGGATACAACATCCTTAGCTTCATAAATTTTCTCATTTGCAGGAACCTGAAAGGTTTGTGAAATATCGTAAGAAATGAAGTCTGAAGACAATAAAGATTTTCTGTTTTCAATTTATGAGCCGCTAAAAAGGGAGCTAGCTAACATACCATATTGACAGGTCTTGCACTGGCCTCTTCTTTGGACTCATTGGGGATTACTTGTTCCCTCATTTCGACGTGGGGCTGAGGCCTGATTGAGAAGGGATAAACAATAAAAGCATTTCAGCACCATGTATAAAAATTGTGTCCCTTCCAAGGAAGGAAAAACCGAACACAAAAAGACAAAGCAATGTTAGGTGTGAGAGGTTCCACAAAAGGTAATGATCCAATAACCTTATTTGATTCTTCTCTGGTGCCAAAGCTATTTCCTCCGTGATGTTTGATACATTAGTTCCTGTTGTAGTTGAAATTGGGGCCTGCAACCAAGCAGTCGGTGTAACAATACACACTTATTTCAGCAAACAGCAGAAAATCAGGGTTTTATTACCTTCTGCAACTGCTCGGCGTCACCGAAATCACAAAGGCTTTCAAGCTGAACTGATCTTCCAGTTTTTATTCTTGGCATGAAAGCTGCAAAATTTTAGGCCAAGAAGTCAGAACTTCAGCCCTTATCTAAACCTAGATGGATTTATGAAAATTGGCAATCTACCACAGATACTAAAAATAATAATTCGATTAAGCTTTGCGATCGTTGTTATGATTACATACAGCCAAGTAAAAATTCATCTGTACTAAATTTCCATAGAACTCAACCCTAAATTCTTCTGTAGGTTGCACAAGTTACAAGCAGATTCTTGTTCAATTGTGGTAGTCATACTACAAAAGCGATGAAGCTTTTTTTTTGTGGTAAATAAGCGATGAAGCTTATAACTAAAACTCTCGCGAGTGTCACACATATTGCTTGACCTAGAAAACAATGGTGGATGAAGGAAACTTCTCATGCATGACAAGGGCTGAGGGCCTGTTTGGTTTGATTTCTAATTTTCAGCAAATAAGATCGTTTTGCTTAACCACCCGCTTATTATCTTGTTCTACTTCCTACCACCCCTAAGAATAAAAACAAATTAGCAGATAACAAATTGGCTAGCGAACCAAACAGGCCCTGAGTTCATGATTTTCATCCGAAATCTACTAATATTCCACAAGGATGGGAAGAGAACTACGGATAAATGCAGAATTGAAACCCTAAGTTAGTTTGGTCACTCATAACGGAGACAAATGAATGCAACAACAAAGAAAAACCACAAGATTATCGTGCGATGGAAGAAAGAGGCAGGAATCAACATGAAATGCTGTTGTAATGACTTCATTAAGTTTTCTTGATTACATAGCCCTCCACACAGTTGAATTGTAAAAAATTAACGATGTAGCCAAATCCAATTGAGTGAATCACAATTGATTTTCTTCACACATAATTATCCAAATAAACTAGCCCTAGGCATTTGAAACCCTAACCCCCCAAAAAATAAATTCAAGCCCCTCTCTATCAAAATTGAATTTTTTTTCCACATGATATAAACCCTAAACTCCAAAAAAACTCCATAATCAAGTGAAACGACATTCCAAGAGAGGGAAATAAGATCAAGAAAACGTACGTGAAGGGGCATAGGCGAGGGCGGAATCGAACCAGAGCTCTGCCACGCGCATCTCCGCCTCGGTCTCGCCTTCGATGAAGTCAAAGAACCGAGGCGCTGAGAACTCGTAGGCCTCGTCGATCACGAACACACCACTCGAATCGTCCACCGTAGCCATTCAATTGTTTCTTCACACTATGTGGACAGAGAAAGAAAAACAGAGTTCTAGAGAGAGAGAGAGAGGGAATGTGGGTAGTGGTGTTCTTGCAGAAAAATGTTTTTCTTTTGGTGTGGAGAGGAGAGATCTGAGGGAGTGTAGGAAAGGAGTAGTCTATCAGAGCAGCGTATTAACGTTCCGATTTCTAACGGTCGGATTTTTCAAAGTGGGGGCGCTATGGGGTCTCTTGGAATTGTAACGGCTATATACTACGCCGATTCACTATCTATTCATGCAACGACGTCGTTGTTGCGATTATAGCTTTTGCGGTTCACTTGATACGCCGTCGTACTTGTTGTCTTAACCCAAGTCCCAAACCAAACGATTGATAGAGCAGTTTTTTTTTTTTATATATCAGCAAAAAGGGTGGATTTTAACAAATTGTTTACTCATTTGCTAAAATCAATCTATATCAAATGGAAAACAAAACCTTAAACTCAATAAGGATACATCGAGGATTCAATAAAATATTGGATGAAACACTAAAGGGTAAAGCCCATACATCTGAAAAATCCAAAAGGCAGAGCCCAAAATACCAAGGGCCAAGTCCAACCTAAGAAACTCAAAACCTAACCCTAACCATTAGAGCAGTTTTTAATTAATTTGTTTTGTGTATCGCTACTCGACTAGAACATGGAAAGCTGTATACAAATAGTGGTTTATACAGAAAACGCATCCAATATGAGTTTATGGAGTGACGATAGAATTTTAAGATTACGAATCACAATAGTAGATTGACATAGTAGTCACATGAGCATTCGTGATCTACTAGCTAGTAGATCATGCACGTTTCATTCTTTCTGCAGCCATTGTTCCAATCAATCCTCAGGGCAGCCTGAACGAAGAGGAAAACCACGATGAACACCGCATTTGCCCGAAAGTGCTTCGTCGTGTGGTCCAAGTATGGTACCGATCGCCTGATCAAATTCAACAATGCACTTACAAATCCTCTCTGGACCATCATCGTGTGCTGCTATTTCGTTGAGCTTTCCAAGCTGACCACAACACCCCTGGGCCGGATTGGGTTCAATCCCCTGGAGGAGGTTCATGCATGGGAGGAAGTATCATGCTACGCCAGCGCACTCAGGTTCGGTCCAGGGCTGGTGGATGATCCAAGGGTTGCGCGGTTCCCAAGGATCGCGCGAACCAGCCAGGGCTAACCCTGACAATAGGAGTACCGTAAGGAAAACAAGAGAGTTAGTCATTGGAGAATTTTTCAAGGATAAGTTTTGAGGTTTTAAGCAACGGTTTGCTGAAATTGCTAAATTTCCTAGGGATATAAGAGTGGGTGGTTAGATTAGTTGCAATGCAAAACTTGTGTTCCATGAAGTACTGAAGACTGTTTTGAGAAAAAATTCCACCAAGAAAAAAGAAAGAATTTGAGGAAAAATACAACTAGTAAATAGGATTTGGAAATGGATGAATCCAAATTTCACTAACTTATTGTGTTTTACGAGATAGGTTAATCTCTCAGAGCCCATCAATCCAAATTTCACTCAATAAACCAGTTCCACTAACTTATTGTGCTTTACGTAGATTACTCTCTCACAACCCATCAACCCAATTTAATGTAGAATCTCAACTTTACCGTTGTTTGATTCTTATCTACCTTCAAATTTTTCCAATTTTTTATAGCCTCAACCAAATAGCATGTTTATTGCTTGATATGTGAGGTGTTAGTGTATTTTATGCAGAGCGTTTTCACTTGTCATATACTTTTAGTCACTGTATCAAAAACATTAACATTTGAGCCCTTTTATCCTTCCACCTTGTAATGACGATGCCGATTCGACCGCTGATTCCTCTCCTTGAGAATTTTCCAGGCTTCGCATTCTTTTCGCGATTCTGGGCATCTTTAAACTACTAGTTCACTTGACCCCTGATTCCTCTCCTGAGAATTTTCCAGGCTTCGCGTTCTTTTCGCGATTCTGGGCATCTTTAAACTACTAGTTCACTTGACGTAGTGTAATATGGACATGTAAGAACGTCGTAGACTGTATAGAGTGGCAAAGGTGGACCAAACTCTATTTAGGCAAATGCAGTATGCTTTGGTTCTGTTTTCAATTGAGTTCGTTACGAGTGACAAAGGTGTACCGTACTAACGTTGCGATATTCATATAGTTGTCAACACACAATGAAAGGAAGCATAGGATCAAATTGAACTTGATCACCACCATTCCCATCCTACATCTTATTTTTCCTTATTTCATTACAGGTTTACACGACAATGGAACATACACATTACTATACCAACATAAAATCAAACGTGAGATCAACGTGCACATGTTGATCATCACACGAGAACATTTCTTCGAAATCCTCAGCAATAACTGAAGATACAAAGCAGAATTCCTCATTTAATGACAACGAGGAAACCATCTTATTGCTTTTTGGCATGCCTTAGGTAGAAAACTTTTATCCTCCCAAGACCTTCTTTAAGAGATGATGGCTCAATGGCGAATGTTACACGAAGCCAATTCTTTAGTCCAACAGCAACCCCTGCAAAAAAAAGGATGTTAAAAATGACGATATCAAAAATTAGTTGAAATTGCCACTCACATGGGATCATTGTCAACTAAATCTACTGAAGTACTGATGCTTTTGAAAACGAGAAATCTTTTACTCAGAGAGTAACCTGGTAGAACCACCACAGACTCCTCCTTTGCCAGCTTCACACAAAAGTCAATATCATCTTTAATGTCTTCCAGTAGTGATAGGTTCAATTTGACCTAAAATAAAAACCTCAAGTCATAAGAGATACTTTAGATCCGCTTAGTTCGAACTTCGAATCACAATACAATCGCAAGTTATGTAGATCCTTACCATTACAAACATGGATCCTTCAGGTTTGCTTGGGCAAGTAATGCAAGGGATCTCCTTAATTGTATCATAGCAAACATCTGCGACTTCTCTAAGTATGTTAACAATCTTGGAAAAGAAAACATCTCCAGTTTTCTCAAGAATTTGAGGAACTGCCGCCTGATCATACAAAGATCATTAAACAGTATTCCAAAAGCAGAAGAAAAGCAAGATCATGAAACTAGAACAACTAGATTCCGTCAGCTATGATCAATGGAGTTCCATAAACACATAATACTACTCCCTCCAACCCATAATTTTAGCATTTTTCAGGTAAAATAAAGCACTTACGTTCAAATTCTTAATCTTTTTGCTCCAAATTTGAAAATCTCAATTAGTTCTTTAAGTGGTGCAAAAGAGCTGAAAAATTACATACGGAAGTGATTCATTTTCCAATCCAAAAAATTGTACGACTTTCAGAAAAGGTGAAAACTTATCGGACAGGGCAGTAGTTTTTTTTTTACGGGTCACTATAACACCAATGCTACATATCTAGTTTTAGTTTTAGATAAGTCAAACGTAATTGCATTTATCAGTCATCTGAATTATACTCCATCCGTCCCTCAATAAATGTCTGGACCACAAACCTAAGCCTTTAAAACATGAACTTTTTGCTATAATTTTTTTTTTTAAATCACAAATAAATAGCTTGATCATCAAGCTTTTTATTTGTCATTTTCAAGCTATTTATTTGTCATTTTTTTAAAGGAAAAAGTACATATTTTTAAAGGCCTAGGTTTGCGGTCTGGACATTTATTTAGGGACAGAGGGAGTAGAAAACAATGTAATTGGCAGAAATGTCAAAGAATGCCAACCAAAATGTTTGATGTAGATAATTCAGAATTGGATGCTAGATTAGAAGAGAATCACAAACATTGATTCACTGAGTTGGCATGAGCCATCAAAAGCTTTAGTGCTCAAGATTGCAACAAGAATGGCTTTTTTTCTTCTTGTTGAGATAATATTTTAGGCTAGTCCTGTGCCATAGGAGTAAGACGGTTAGTCTTTCTGATAGGTTTAATTTGGTAATAAATTTGAAAACGGGGCATTTTCTTTTGCGTACCATCCCCTACCACGATTCCAATTTTGTAAAAACTTCCAAAAAATCATTGAATTGAAAATCTTTCTATTTATAGGAGAAGGTACTCGCAACCCTGAGTGTTGCTTACAAGTATCAGCAATTCCTCAATCAAACTTTAAATTGCTGCCTAAGTTCACTAGCAAGTGGATAACTCTCTTTTTTGGTGAATGTTCCACCACACAAATTGCCCATTTAGATTCTACAATATTGTGATTTTATTTTTCTCTTTAACATGTTACTCGGAAAAGGCATGATGAAATACCAAGTTACCAACCTGAATAAAGGTTGCAGGGTCAGAGGAAATGTTGAGAAAACCCTTAATGCAATCAACAATCTGTAAACAAGAAAACGGCAACATTAGTTTCTTGGGAATCACCTGATATGATAAACATTTCCACATGGCTATGGCATATGAGATCTAAATTGACAGAACAATCAGAAGCAACACCACATTTCATGTAGCTTTACATGCAGTCAGGAGCACTATACAATGGAGAATTTTGCAAGAGCATATGATGTTCATCATCTTTACTAATCATTCAAACAACACTCCAGCAAAAGAATTGTGTTACCTGCTTTAAATGCAGCAAAAAAAGTCCAAAGTCCAAAACAAGATTATCACAGCTTATGTTTTCTGGAGATGCCAAAGCAATTTGTAAAGATGCATTTACCCAAAAAATTTTTTTGTAAAGATGCATGGGGACAAAGATGCATCCACATACTAAGATATTCTTTTTATCCGCATCAATTAAAACCACAATTTTCATTGATTCATGTCAATTTGTCTTATTCTCTAAGCATCTGTATTCTGAAACCGTAGATTAGTTCTGGGGACAAAGATGCATCCACATACTAAGATCTTCTCTTTATCCACAGCACCGTACTGACTTGTAATTAAAATCTATTAAGTTTTGTACCTTGTAAGTTTTGTAGTTGCTGATAGAAAAGGAATCAAAACAATTAAGGAAAAGTCGGCAGCATCACAAAAGCACATAAGGTACACCTGTAGATATCAGACTCGTATTCTTATAGACATTTTTGTTACCTTATCGTTGGAATGGAACTATGAAAAATAAAAAGGGAACCTATTGATACACTCGGACAATAGAAATACGGGATTAGTTTAGTTCTTCTTTTGTTTATGGTACAATACAACTTCGTTAGAAGACACAAAGACACGAATTTACCCACCTTTGCCACACACTTTTTCTTGAAAATCAAATCTAAGATTCTGATAACTAACACAGGTACTTATACTCACGAGGAATGAACAAATTTTCTATGACATCAAGAGTGTAGTTGACAAGGCCTCTTGTTGGTAAGCAGCTCATCTTTTAAAGTTAATTTCACCATAACACCAAAAAGAGAAGGGCTCCTTTCTTTCTCCTTTTTCCATTTTTGAAATTGAGAAGGATTATTTTCATGAGCAACGATACGAGACCAGATTATGTATTCTAGGAACACGAAATCACACCGATCAAGAAGAAAATAGGTTTGACTTTATTATTCAATGGTCAATAAAATTAATGACATAATTAATTACAAACAATTATGGCATGGTTTTTTACAGGAGATTATTGCATGACACACACACACACACACACAGAGAGAGAGAGAGAGAGAGAGAGAGAGAGAGAGAGAGAGAGAGAGAGAGAGAGAGTACCCCATGTTTTTTGAGAATGCCATTGGGATCGTTTGTGACAAGCCAACCAAGACGCCAACCGGGAACAATCCACCTCTTTGAGATAGATCCGACAGTAACAACAGGAACAATAGATCCAAAAACTCCCATAGGAACAAAGGGGTTACTCCCAAAAGTAAGATGATCATAGACTTCATCAGCAATCATTAATATCCCACGCTTTTTTGCAGTCTCAGCGATCTAAGATATCAATTATGCAACCAATCACCAACATGGTACACAAAATCATCAAGTTACCAGATTATGCATTTCGATTTCCACAAAACTTATACACACCTCTTTTAAATGTTGGTATGTAAAAACATTCCCACACGGGTTGCCTGGGTTAATAACCACCATGGCAACAGTATTCTCATCTGCCAAAGATTTAACTGCATCAAGGTCTACCTCCCAACCCTTCTCTGGAAGAAGATCAAAGTGACGGACTTCAAGACGGCTATATGCAGCACGGGCTTCATAGAATGGGAAGCCTGGTCTTGGCAGTAGAATGTTGGCATTAGGTCGAGCAAGAGCCGTTAAGATAACTTCAATTGCTTGTGTGCATCCAATCGTCAGATAAATATCATCTGGTGATAATTTGTAGGGAAGGTCTTTCGAAAGGTAATCTGCTATGGCCCTATTTAGAATGAAGGTATAAGAATGATTGAAATTGGATGAACTCCATCTTCTACAGAGTAAGAACACATACTATCCTTTTCTTTTCCTACAGAGCACAAGTAGTTTAACTCTTTTTGAAATCTGTTTTCATTTCCACGGGCTTGGAAGCAGGACATGTACAAAGACAATTTAATACCCTTAAACCAAGACAATTCCCCTCATCCAATAAGCCCAACATCAACTATCTTAAAGGAAACATTTTTCTCCTTACAAAATTGGGGTTTGCTTTAGGTACGAAAATATTGTTTCTAAACTTCTCGGACACACACAACAAAGTAAGGCAGGTTCGTCTCAAACACAAAATATTCAGGAAAACGCATACTAGAAGAATGACATAGTGATGTTGAGTAATTTGGACGATTGTATTTGAAGCAACTACTGAAGTAAAGAAAATTGTCCAAATAATTAGTTTTGAACAATATCATCCAATCCAAAGTCATTACAAAATTATAAGAAGCCAACTTATACTTAAAAAGAAACAAATTCATTGCTACAATGTGAATGGATGAATGTGTCTAAATGTTCCAAGTTAACATACAATTGAATCTGACCTACGCTCCTGAGAATGTTAGCCTAGAAAGTTATAGAATGTGATAGATAACATACATGGGACATGTTATCTACACTTGATGGGATGATAAAGTTTTTTCACCTCATTTTAATCCTACCTTTGGAAGGGTAGAGGTTAACATAGTTTACCCCTAAAACTGTTTTCTCAAAAAGAAAAAAAAAAAAACATGGAAAGAGAAAGGATTCTCCTTTGAAGATATTGTGAGATAGATAACTCATAAACACGCCCAACGTCTCTGGCTGCTGTGTTTAAAATCATGTATGCAGATGCTGAAGTAGTAAACAATGGAAGGAAAATGGATGCAATGTACCATCTTGCTGTAAACAATCTATACTAGTATTGAAACTTGAAAGGGAGAACGCCTAGGTGTAAACAAAATTGTGACGTTGTGTCACAAAAGTGATTTCCACGACCCCCAAAAAAAATTAAGTTATACTACTACTTGTACTGTGGCGTGAATAAATTGTTGGGGCACAAATTTTAAAAACATTAATCAGGAAGTCCTCGCTAGGCAAGTAATGCTGGCGGTTCACAAAAACTGGATACAAAGCGAATGGGAAGCAGTGACACATGCATAGAACGAAAAACAAAATAATTGCCTGGTGTGCCTGCCCTTTGGTGGTAATAAAATGAAAATTCTATAATTAGCTCATTGGGCTGTCGTTAAGAATTAAAAAGTGTATTAAAATACGTGAAAAATGAATAAAAATATGTGAAAGTACTTTAAAAAATATAAAAAGTACAATGAAGTGTGTGTTTTTGTTTGTCTTCTTGTTTGTTTATTGTCAACTCAGTGGGCTGACAATAGAAGGACCCTTAAAAAAATGGGTATCTGCTATCAGCTAAGATCATTAGTGATGTCAAAACCAATTTTACCTTCTCTAGTCCAAGAGTATATTTTTGTGACATCAACAATCATTGTTGATGTCATGATGCGACTCCCACCCTTCTAAGCTCAAAAGGTTGTGTTTTTACTACAGGATACCACACTATTCAATTCCATATTGAAAGCACCTAGCCACAAACTGAAAACAGAACTGGTCATTATTTAGTCCTTTGAATTACATGGAGATAAATAAAACCTGCAATGAACAAGACAACATATTCCCCAATATAATAACCTGTCCCTATAAAGTAGTAATCCATTTTCCCTATGTCCCACTCAATTTGTTAATCCGCTCTAAGAGCCCGTCCAACTTTGAAATTGCTTATACTTCAATTTATAAAGTTTTATACGATTCTAGGACTCAAACTTAGTTTAAATAAACAAATTGAGATCTGAAGTACGTAACAAGAAGATATCTTGTCCACATAAAAAGTCAATAAAAATATACTCTCTTCCTCCCATCTTATAGTCCCTTTAGAAAAGGCGTGTAATTTTCGGTTTAAAAAGTAAAACCGTTCATAAATTTTTGAATTTTTTTTGCACCAAATTAAAGAACTAATCGAGAAACTCGAAAAATCATATGAGAAGTACTTCATTTTTCTTTTTTTTAATTCGAAAATTGCATGTCTATTCGTAGGTGAGTTAACTAGCAGCCCAGGATGGGTGACTCGTAAAATTAGGCAAAAGTACCTATCTTATTTTGTGATGTTGGCGTCGACAGGCAGAAACGCAGTATTGCGCAATGGCGTAAGCCTAAGGAAATACTCCAATTAAGATCTAAAAAAACTGTTATTTCGTGCATTCCAATTAATCATGCAACAAAATACTCCGTACATATTGAATGTGTGAAGCAGAAGTACCTTCTGGCCGGAAGAATACCGACGGTGGGGGCATAACCGTTGAATTTGGCGGACCGGACGGCGTCGGCGACGGCGTCGTCGGCAATTAGGGTGGTCCGAAAGCAGGGGAAAGCAGAGGGATCACCGTGGCCGAGAGGAATGATGGGTCTTGGGTCTGATTCATTGATATAACCCATGACTTGGTTGAGAACGCCTCTGACTGTGATAGCCGACGCAGTGGTCAGCAGTTCGTTCCCCGTGAATCCCCATCTCTCCTCCGTCGACCCGTTTTCCATCTCTCTCAGATTCAATTCAAGTGGTTAACTGTACTGTCTACTGAGAGAGAGAGAGAGAGAGAGAGAGAGAGCGAGGGTGCGGTGTGTGTGTGTGTGTGAGTGAAGGAGAGAGAGAGTGGAGACAAATATATATATGTGGGGGGAAGTGCATGGTGAGAGGAATTGGTGGGGTACCACGTTGATAGAGACAAAAGGGGATGATTGGTTTTGTTTGGCAAGCAAGAAACCCCTTGAAAGAACAATTCAAATACAACTCTTAAATTCAAATGCAAACGTTTCCACATGTTAAAGTTAAAAAAAAATATTGAAATGTATGAAAAATGTATATGACATGCAAAATGTAAAGAAAAATGTAAAATATATATTAGAATATGTGTTTTATTTGTTTGTTTGTGTGTCAATTAGGAACACATTAGCAAGACCCTATTCCATTCGTAGCCCATTGCGCAAATGATTAGACAAGAAAAATACAAAGAAAGACATAATCTAAAGTGTATTTTTTTCCATTTTTTTTAAAATTTATATTTTCATATATTTTTTTATATATTTCAATACACTTTTTAAAGTTTAACGACAGTCTAGTAAACTGATGTTAGAATTTTCTATGTTGCAATTATCGTGAGGGGTTTGGTTTTGGCGGCCAAGGTAGAATTAGGAGTAAGAAGAAAAAATTGTTAACCATTCACCTTTATGAAATGGTTACTACAACTTAAGTGACGTAGTGTGTGAGCAGGTGAGCGAGAACAGGAGCGTGACAATATTGTGTAAAAAACATTTATATAGAGTGAAATTTGTTAGAGTGAGCGGTAGCGTAGATTACGAATTATAAACAAGAACCTCAGCAATCGGATGCCGTGCAAGAAAATTCGAGTCACAAGTTTCTTATTTGTCTTGTTTCAAGTGCAGTTGATCGTACGAGTTCCTCTCATTATTTTCACGAGTTTTCAAGAGTATTTACCTCCAACAACATTCAAATTTAATTACGAGCAACAACCGCGGCAATTGGATGTGCGAGAATACTCGTGTTGCAAGTTACCGATTTGCCTTATTTTAGGTAAGGTTGATAGTACGAGTTTCCTCTCATTATTTTCGCAGAGTTTTCAAGAGCACTTGTCTACAAAAGAATTCAAATTTACTTTAAAACAAGAACTGTGGCGATCGGATGCTCTTTGCGAGAAAATTAGTTTCTCGAGTTACCGATTTGCCTTGTTTTAGGTATGGTTGATCAGAGAGTAAATGGACTAGTTAGCCGAGCCTCCTAAAAAATGTAGTAGTAGTAAAGGTCTAAATGGCAGGGTCGGAGCCAAGATTTGTGCGTAGCGAATTCAAATCATACCTAGACGGACCCATTAAGAATTTGGAAAAATGGGATTGGTTTTGTTTGGCAAGCAAGAAACCTTGAAAGAAAGCAATTCAAACACAACTTCAATTTATGTTGTGATTCTTCAACGAAAGCAAGTATTGTCTAGAGGGAAAAACGTTAACCTATATATATTCACTTTTAGGAAATGGTTATAGCCTAATTCATGTAGTGCGTGTATGTGAGCGAGAACGAGAGCGTGAATTCATCGTATAGCAAACATTATGAAGCGTAAAAATTCGTTACAGCAAGACTTTAAGAGCCGTAGAGTAGAGCAAGAATTATACGAATATGCTTTGGTGAAATAGAGTAGTATTCTGTATTGGAAAGTAGATGGACAAATTTGACGAGCTTAAAAAATTTAACTCTGTATAAGCAGGGCTTGATATATTAAGTGAAACCCGATTATGTAGTTATTGGACGAATTGGAGAAAATATAAGTTCAGACCAAGCCCGATGGATGTGCAGTGTGGTGGGAAGCACATTAACGTGTGGGCCACGAGAAAACCTTGCGTGCAAATAGGGTATTACACACGTGGACGTGGAGTCCGAACGCCAATCTCGGTCGTCCAAAAGTATTTTGGACAGTTCAGATTTCTCTCTTCCTCTCTCTCAAATATCAAAAATATTTTTGAATGACCGAAATACGCGCTGAGTGGCAAATTTTTCTCGTGGACCACAGTGTAAGGTGGAACACTGATTTTGACGTTTCAAGTTCTTTTTTATTTTTTTATTAACTTTTGCTACGAAATAACATGGAAAGAGGCAAAGAGGGACTGTTAGTGTTGAGGAGGAATTTTCTACGATGGCTGTACTGGTTTTTGGGAATCCATGTCAAATAAAATATATTCACCTTATTTGGAAAGATTTTTGAAAATTGGTTCTCAAAACCCTTGAAAATTCTTATTGAAAACCCAAATAGGATTTTGAGAACCGGTTCTCAAAACCCTTCAAAAAATAAAAGGGCAGAAAACCCATTGGAGAAACTGAACAAAGGAGGATTTTCGAAACCCGGTTTCGAAAACCCAAACGAACAAGCCGATTAGGTCCTTAGATTATAAAATGGCTCAATCACACTCGTTAAACCGATACAACTCGGAATAGTGAAGGATAGTACGAAGGACGATTTTTTATTTTTGCCTCCCAGAACTTACCACGGGAGTCTTCCGTTTACTAAAAACACCCCAACTTAACGGACTTTTAGTAAAAGAAGTACGTGAGAAAAAACTAACTTTTAACAACTTAAGTTTTTTGCTAATGTGAAACAAAAATGATTTTAGCAACTAAGCTAAACTCAATTTTTATGGGAAAAAACATTTTAGCAAATAGGAAACGCTGCGCGCATAAATTGACTTTGTACACGATCTACTATGGCCACACTTTTTACAAAGGTATAGTATACTTGGGCCTTTTTTTTTTTTTTTTCCCTCTAGAAAATTGTCTTTTTCAGCAAATTGTCTTTTCACGTTTTATGAGACGTGTTATTATCAACCGAAAAGACAGTAAATGATAATTTGCCACAAAAAAAACAGTTTTCTGGAACAAGGTCTATTTCTAGTGGTCAAAACAATCTGTTACACTCATAAGCCATAACCAGGAAATTAGACACAATTCACACAGCAGTTATTTAGAAAGTCAGGAAAACTCGGACGGCAAGTGTTAGATTCTTAAAAGTCTTTATTGTAATTTATTTCTAATGCACAATGTAATTGACATCTCGAAGTAAATTAATCTCGGGATATGATAATATGACAGTTGTCGAGCAAGGTCGCCCTGACCTTTCGGGGGCTTAGAGTGAAAATTAAAGATGAGGCCCTTTTTGTTAAATTATCGTTAGGGTTAACAAAGTAGGAGGAGCCCCTAAAATCCATAAATTTTGATGGGCTCAGAACGACCACACCTCGAACTTTTAACTCAAGGCCGGTTTTGTAGTTGAATTGTGGAATAGATAATCAAGAACAGTAAAACAAGGAATCACATGCTCTATACATGGAAGTGCTTTGAGTTGCTTGCTAAATTGTGATTGTGGTGCCCTATGTGCCCGCTTGAGTTGTGTAAGAATCATGTGAAAACTTGCCTCGGTTTTCTTGGGCCCAACCGCGCTGTGTGAGGGAGTGTAGGGATTAATTCGAAGTGTGCACTACTGAAGAAAAATAAAAAGTACTTCATGGAATACTAAAAAGGTTATGGTCCGATTGGGTACAACCATCGGAGCATTTTATTGGGCCCTAGTTACAATGGCCCGTTATCCTTCCACCGCCAAGAGCGAGAAGTATTCGTTGCTCTGTGAAACCAGCCTAACGCGTTGCCCTCTACTCTAGGGCCCACGAAACCCAGGCCTTCGCTTGGGCTCCGTGACCCAACTCCCTGCTTGGAGAGGGCAGGCCAGCGATTCGCAACATCAGGCCCTACTCTTTGGGCTGGACCCACGTTCCATCACCGTAATGCCCCCACTTGGGTGACAGGCTTGCGTTGCTAAGCCCGGCGATTAGTTGTTAATCATAAAGGCCTTATATAGTGATTAGCGTTTATTCTCTTTGGCGATGTGGGATAACTCAATGCTTAAGGTGTAATCCAGTTTTTTTCTTTTTTGCCTGCTGTTTTTTGTGATTAATTACCAATCTCGAATGTTTTTCGTCAGATCAATATGGATTTGTCAAATCTTGCGCGAAATAAGTTGTGTAAAAATATCCCAGGAGAAAAAAAAGGCACAATGATGTTACGGTGGGAAAGAACGAAGACAGTTCGAGTAAAATCGTTGAAAATGCTCCAAAGTTAAACTCGTTCGGCTATGAGTACGTGCGAAAAATTCAAAATTTTCAAGTTCAATTTTCTTTGAGAAATCTACTATCCAAAACATAGCATAAGAGACTGGGAAAAAAATTTGGTACATCATATCTTTGCAGACATAATGCTAATTTACTTGTCCTTCGGAGATTCGAAGGACACTTGTACAAGACTCTTCTACTTTGTTTGGATCACCGGACTGACAATTCGACTAATATTTGAGAGAACAATCCCATTATGAGCTGGTCCGGCAATATTTGATAGCACCCGGGAGGTTTTATTAGTTATTTGATCAGGTTTGGGAATTCGTAGACATCCAATTCAAAATCACCAAAAGTGGTACAAACTTCCAAAAGAGACTATGAGATTGGGACGGGTATTATAAAAAAAATCCAGCCATAAAAGTGATTGTTTGCTAGGTTGTGCGAGCTAGTTCGGAGTGGTCCGTGCGATGTAATAGCCCTGCTCAGGTCATCTGTCGCAGCAGCTAAACCCCTCGTGGGCCACGAAGAGTGCCCAACGGCATTTCTCAATCGTGTGGGCTGGAAATGACCTCTGCCGGGAGCAGACTATAGTGAACCCAAACCGAACTACATGGGCTTAACCCGCATTCCCACCACTTTATTGCCCCCAGTCGTGGGTCACAGGCTTTCGTAGCCCGGCATACAGTAGTTTGTTTCACGCGGTTAATAAAGGAATCACAGTCGTTCCCCTTGGGCGATGTGGGACGCATCTCTATGCTTTTAAGGCAACCAAAGACTTCTTACTGTAGGTCGGTGAGTCCAAAATTTCTTCGGGTAAGTCAATCAAACCAAACCGAGCCTTAAGTCACAATTAATTAGGGCCGGCTTTATGAATTCTGTTTTTTCATTGAGCTCTATCAAGGGTTATAGGTTCATTGAGATGTGAGATCAATAGTATTAGCTATCTTTATTGTCAATTTTGAGGTTGTGTTAAGTTTGACTGCTCTTAAAATTATCTCATTTTCTAACAAATATTTACATGTAGTTCTTGATAGAGCTCACTGAAGAAAAAGAATTCAAGTAGCTGACTTTAATTGATTGAGATATAAGGCTCGATTTGGTTTGGTTTAACAAATGTTTACAATTGGAGCAATTTCTATCTGTTTTAACTGTAAATATAAAAACGCAAATCCATGTTTCAATTGTTTGCTTATTTTCTTTGTTGCTTCTGGCCTATTAACTATATTCCTTTTACCTATAAATTTTTTGTTTATAAAAGAAAAACTGTATTCCTTTCTGGAGACTTCATGATCGTAGAATAATTCCGAATTATGTGTGGGTTCTTCATTTTTTTTGCTGGGTTTTTTAGTTTGACTTCTTATTCCGTATGTTTAAATTAAGTGTCTCATTACATTTGAAAACCAAAATTACAAGGAGTTTTTTTTTTTTTTTTTTTAACAATACCGTGGCCAAATTCATTAAATTAAAAAGTGACAGATCGCTGGGTTGCGAGCTACTTCTCGGTGGTGGTCCGTTGTGCTTCTACCGTGCGCGTTGAAGTGCAAGGATAGCACTCCTCAGGCCATGTGTCGCGGCACCAGAAGCCAACTCTACTTTTTTTTTTTAAAAAAAAAAAATGCAACAACCAGCAAATTAATTTACCTTTCGTTATCGATTTTGTGTTTTTTGTGATCTGTTAGAAGCCAACTCTAGTTTTTTTTTTTTTTTTTCCCGAAAAATAAACGAACAATACGTAACAAATTTAGTAAATTTAAAAAGTGATGGTGGCTGGGTCGCGCGAGCCTAGTAATCGGTCGTTCGCAATTGTGCTTCAACCGCGCGTCGAGTCGAAGTGCGAGGGCAGCACTGCTCAGGCCACATGTCGCGGCAGCAGAACCACAAAGAGGCCGGCTGGATGGCTGGATGACCGTGCGGAGCAGGACTAACGTTGCATACGGAACCGCGGACTAGCCATGAAACATACCCACGACTTTAATGCCCCCACTTGGGTCACAGGCTTGCATTGCAAAGCCCGGCGTACGTTAATTTGTTTCACGCGGTTAATGACGGAATTATAGTCATTCCCCTTGGGCGATGTGGGTCGTATGTCTAATGCTTTAAAAGTTTTAATTAACGCTGCCAAGACTCCTCACGTTTGTATGGTCGGTAAACCCAAAATATCTTCGACTAAGACCAAGTTTTCCGTTAGATTTTATAGGAAATCTCATAAAATCAAGCACTTGATAAAATCACTCTCTTTCCCATTAGATAAAATCCAAATGTGATTTAATCTCCACCAAATGCATCATTTACCATTTTGCCCTTACTTTTTTTAAAGGGGACCCACTATATGTAATAAAAATAAACATTGAGTTTTATAAAGGGTTGCTTTCTTTTTTTGGCTAGGGGCAACTCCGTAAATTCATATTTTGTCCTTACCAATTGTACAGTGAATTCATTTTAGCATTGCTTCATTTTATCAAATAAGTTTAACAGATAATAAAATCTCCTGATTTTATATTTTGAAAAACCCAACCTAAGTCAACCAATTGATATTAAATGACTTTACCAAGATTATTTTATGACCTATTGCGGCACCGAAAACTCGAAAAATAACAGTGTTAGGCGTGGGGATGGGCATTGGAGGATGGGGGATGGATACCATTACCTTCATACCCAACTAGCGTTGTACCCGTGCTATGCACGGGCGAGATTAACATTCACGTCCAAGTATATGTACATGGTATAATAGGTAGTATGTGGATCAAGAACGTATGCGCATAATATATGCAGAATAAGATAATAGTAGCATGTGAACATTAGATACGGAGATAAAAGCCAAATAAGCAAACCAAATTTTTAGGTGCTTGTACGGATTCTCAATTTAGCAGTTTTTTACCTGGAATAGGACGGAACGGAATCCTATGTAATTACCCAAAAAGTATGAAGTAAGAGAGGAAAAAAAACAGACATAAAATAGACATATAGGTAAGAAGCATACCATTTTTTCTAGTACTCATATGAAATATGAATTGAGCAGTTTTTTTCACCTCATGACTGTCAAAAAAAATAAATAAATAAAGTTTGCATTGTAATTGTTTCCGTGCATCGAACGGGCACAATGTTAGTAAAGAAAGAAGTGCAAAAGGGAGACGAACCTCAAAGTGAAATACCTGGTAGATGGCTCATTTTTTTTTCCCGATGAGATGTAAACTGTCGGTAAGTATATTTTTCTCTAATGTGAAAATGTAT
>JAXBDA010004494.1:0-28699 GCA_036023075.1 Gaultheria prostrata | reverse complement strand
TGTAACCAAATCCATGGGGGCACTCCGGGCCCAACAATCCCTCCCTCACGGTGACGCTCCCGCGACTCGAACCCATGACCTCCTGGCTCTGATACCACTTGTCGGACCGCTTTTCCACCAACTCTCCAAAAACCAATTGGTGGTAGGAAGGGTTTCAATTAAGTCTTTTAAGGCATTTGACATCGCACCCGCAAGTCTGTTTTTAGAGCGGCCGCAGGGAGTGGCATCGTGTAACCAAATCCATGGGGGCACTCCTGGCCCAACAATCCCTCCCTCACGGTGACGTTCCCGCGACTCGAACCCATGACCTCCTGGCTCTGATACCACTTGTCGGACCGCTTTTCACCAACTCTCCTAAAACCAATTGGTAGTAGGAAGGGTTTCAATTAAGTCTTTTATGGCATTCGACATCGCACCCGCAAGTCTGTTTTTAGAGCAGCCGCAGGGAGTGGCATCGTGTAACCAAATCCATGGGGGCACTCCGGGCCCAACAGTTAGTGCTTCTTTCAACTTACGTCCATGTGTTGATTGCTCTAGTTCTATCACTGGGATTGTCTTTTTTTGCAATCTTTCCACTTGTTTTAACGAGAGAGAGAGAGAGAGAGAGAGAAAGACTCTTTGGGTTTAAACCATAAGGTAAGAGTTGGGTATTTCAAAATTCTTCAACTTTTCTTGTTTAAATTTAATCTTGCTTGAATGAGAGAGAGAGAGAGAGAGAGAGAGAGAGAGAGAGAGAGAGAGAGAGACTCTTTGGGTTTAAACCATAAGGTAAGAGTTGGGTATTTCAAAATTCTTCAACTTTTCTTGTTTAAATTTAATCTTGCTTGAATTATGTTTTCATTTTTCCTGTGAAGCTTGAGTTATAAGTTGAATTTTCCCTATAAATGGGAGTGAACATTCAACTTGAAAGAAGGTTTCATATCTGGACCTATTTATGAAAGGATGCAAGTAGTAATCTTTGTGTTTGTATATGTCGGTTGATATCTTACTATCTTAGGTACATTTATTTGTGATTGGTTTTAACTAATACTTCTGTCTTTTGGGAATTCTGGGTCTTTTCCCGTTTTCTAATTTCTTGTTCGGTCTAGTCTTCACCAAACCCTTTTTAGGTTAGATTTCATTGTTTTCGTCTAACAATGGGACAAGAATTTTACCTGTGTTTGTTTTCATCTGGGGTTTTGTGTTGAGAAATACCGCCCATTGTGGATATGGAGTTCATCTTTTAGTAGTATAATTTGACGGTTCATTGCCTCGTTGTGCTATGCTGCTTTTTTATTCGGACATCCTTTGTATTTAAAGAGTTTTAGTTTTGGGTGAGTGGGCTGCTTCCAGGCAGGCTACAGGTCTTTCTGGTTCTTATCTTCCTTTTCCTCCAGATAAATTTAACGCCTGAGAATTTGAACAACGAGACGGGTTTTGTAGGTTTGTGTTTTTTCTCCATCCTGGTTATTCTCTATGGTAACTGTTTTGGTGGTTTAAGTTGAAGAAAATGCATAGCTTGTCTTTGAATTGAAACTTCATTTGGATGGATGTGGCCTAACACTTCAGCAATTTAGAAGGAAATGGTAGCAATTTTTTATAGAACAGCAAGCAATGTGCCAAATCAAGCCAGTTTATCGTGTGATTGGGTATTTTCTTGATACATTGTGGAAGTTGTATGGCTTTTTCTCACATACATGGTTAATCTTAAAATCATATGGTGCTTCTGGACATTGGTTGCACTCACGCTGCTTCCATGGATTTGGTGATGGAAGTTCTTTACTTAGGATTTGGTGATGGAAATTCTTTACTTAATGAGGAGTAGGAGGACTCACAAACTTAACTCATTTCATGCAGATAATATCGGTTAACCAAAATCCATACGTACTCATTCCACGGCTTTCATCAAATAGAGAAACCTTTCCCCTTCAACACAGATGCAATGCCGATGAGTTCCACAAAAGGTACTACTTGTTAATGAACAAAGTCTCTTGAGTTTTTGGTTGATTGTTTTGGTAAAAGTATCTTTCAGTACGGATTTCACTCGATATAAGCTACTCCAATTCCTGAGCTCTTGTGATTTGTCATCCTTTTGTTTGAGTATGGCGGCTGTTTACCGACCGAGGTGACAAAGACGTATTTCTTTGCATACAGTCTGTTGATAATATAATGTTCAACTTGTCAAGTTCGGCAAAGTTTCTCTGTACAAATTTGCTGTTTTTTTACTGAATATGACATGTGAGAGTAATGTTAGAGCTTGTATCAGAGCTAGGCTTTCGTAGGCTTTTGGACAAGACTATGTCATTGATGGTTGGTTTCCCCTTTGTTTGTCGTTGATGATGGTTGATAGTTGTCGTTTGTGTTGAATCGTTTGTTTACCTCCATGTGCGGGGTCAGGGGTCGCACATGCGGGGGAGTGTTAGAGCTTGTCCCACATAGGTTAATTATAACCTCCAAAGCTAGTATATGAGCTTGTGTGACCTCTCCACTCATTGCCAATTGGTTTTGAGTTGGAATGCTTTAACATGGTATCAGAGCTAGGCTTTGGGACAAGACTCTATGTTGTTGATGGTTGGTTCCCCTTAGTTTGTCGTTGACGGTCGATAGTTGTCGTATGTGTTGATTCGTTGTTATCTCTCCACGTGCGGGTCAGGGGTCGCACATGCTGGGGAATTTTAGAGATTGTCCCACATTGGTTAATTATAACCTCCAAAGCTAGTATATGAGCCTGGGCGGCCTCTCCACTTATTGCAAATTGGTTTTGAGTAGGATGGTTTAATATTGTATCATAGCTAGGCTTTCGGAGGCTTTTGGACAAGACTCTATGTCGTTGTGGTTGGTTTCCCCTTTGTTTGTCGTTGATGATGGTTGATAGTTGTCATATGTGTTGAATCGTTTGTTTACCTCCACGTGCGGGTCAGGGGTCGCACGTGCGGGGAGTGTTAGAGCTTGTCCACATTGGTTAATTATAATCTCCAAAGCTAGTATATGAGCCTGGGCGACCTCTCCACTCATTGCCAATTGGTCTTGAGTTGGATGCTTTGACAAGTAATACGTTGGCTTTTGGTGATTGATGGCATCCCTCAAAGAGTATCAATTGATCTGAGGTGTTCGTTGATGTGAAGTCATACAATAATACATGTGTATACACGAGGGAGTATTAAAGAATTATTAGTGATCATTTTTTCTCCCATTTCCCTACCCAACCATGTAGTGGTCATATCTAATAACTCAGCATCCACTCAAATTAAGTAAATTTAATTGTTTTAACTGTTGATTCCAAAGCAATCTCTCCAGAAAGGCGAGCATCTTGTGGATTTCCTCATATTGGACTAGTGCAGTATTGTCATCATATCATAAATTCGTAATACCTTGACACGTGTTATTCACTTGCAAGTAAAAACAGTGCCTATTTGTACTACTTCACTCGTAGAAAGTATTGCATTTCCACGAAGCTCTTTACTTCTGAAATGTGTTTTTTTTAGAATTGAAATGGTTAGTGCATTATGTCTATCTTTGTGTTATTTATTTACTACCATTCTCTTGCAGGGTATATCCCAAAAATAAGTTAGGTGTTTGTGCTGTGGCAGCAGATGGAAGGACAAGTAATTTCTCTTCCAGTTGATGTTCTTAATTTTTCGAGTGCTATTGCTGAATGTTGTTTCAAATGGTACGACTTAAATTAGGCGTAGAAGATATTGAAGGTTCATCTTCTTCATCGCAAGATTTCTCAGTTACTGCAAGTGGTACTGGCAAAGACAACGAACTGAGGGTATGAGAATTTAGGTTTTGGAAACTAAAAACAGCTTATTTTTCTAGCATATACATAAAGAGAAATCATAAACCTTGTGAAAGTAGAGTATGAAAGACCATAATGGAGTCCAAATGAACAGATTTGCAGGACAATATCGTATGATCAATGTAAGGAATATTATATGTTTGTGTTGTGAGCTTGAGTAGGTAATGTTTACTTACCAATGATTAGCCTTTTTGTAGTTGCGAGATGAATTCTTTACAAAATTTCTGTGGCAGTTAAGTGTGGAGGTATCTGGAGCTAAAACTGAAGCAATTTTTGATGATGTCTTCTCCAAAATGGTTGCTGCTGCCCAGCCAATTCCAGGCTTTAGAAGAGAGAAAGGAGGTGAGATTTGCGAAATTAGCACATCTGATTTTTCCTGAAACTATAAAGGATATCTTTTCATTTAGTCGATCAAGTCTTCCGAAACCAGGTTTTATTCTTATTTGCTTCGGTAATCTTACCTTATCTCGGTCCACTATTGACTACATCAACTATTGGCTAACATATTTTGATGGTTTCTTTTGTTCAAATTGTTGGCACTGATGAACAAATTGGAGCCGATAGGAAAAACACCCAATGTAAGTTTTTAGCTCCTAATCTTCAAATGCATTCAGTTTGTTCACCTCTTTTAAGTTCTTCACTTCAATATGCAAGTTTTCTTTTTGTCTTTCACTCTCATCTTTCTTCCACTGGTGGTTGTTAGTTAATGGGTGGCAGTATGGTCGAGTTAGAGCTCATCTATGAAGCACGGATACTTCTAGACAAGGTTGTCAAATCGCGAATCGTATCGAGAATCGAAATGACCCTTTTCAGAATCGCGAATCGTATCGAATCGCGAATCGTAACGATTCGGTCAAAATTTTAAAAATGAAGTAAAAAGTAATTCTATGCATTTACATTGGAAAGATATATTGTAATTAAGCTTATATCACCATAGAAGCATGTTTTCTATCATGAATTGATGATCATATGTAGAATAAATTGGTGCAAAAGCCGTTTTTTTTTTTTTTGAACAGAAAAAGCCTTATTTTGTTTAAAGAGTAAAGTATTAGGTTGTACTCCCTCCGTCCCAAATTTCTTGTCCATTTACGGGTTTACGTGCCATTTTTCAATTGCTTATATCTTTCAATCTATAATGTTTTTTACAATTTTGAAAACTTTGTTTAATAATACTCATCAAGAACTATCAAACAAGATCCATATTGTATATATATAACGTTATACATTAGAAGATATAACCAATTTTTTGAGGTATTGTGAATAGTTAAAGTGGACAACAAATTTGGGACGGAGGGAGTAATAGTTATGTATAAAATATAAAAGTGGTAGCAAAGGAAAAATAAACAAGTCTAGGGGTGTTTTTGCAAAAACAAACTACTATGGCTTTGAAAGTGGTGAAATACTAAACAATTTATAGTGGTCTTAGTGGAGTTTATTAAAGAATAAAAAACTCAGTCTAACTTATATATAGTTCTCAAGAGTGAAATTTACATGTGGATGAAAAGCTAAACTGTTAAAAAGCAGTCGGAAAGCACCCAGTTGAAGACTGGTTGAAGCAACGAGCTTGCGAAGCGCGAGCGACAATCGCCGATAGAAATCAGTCCAGTTGGAGCTCTCTCTCGGTGGCAGAACCAGCCCAGTTCAGTCGAAACCCAGAACAGAGCACTGCAGAACAGATATAACCCTAGCCTAAATGATGAAATCAAGTATCGAGTATTGAAGTACCCTTGCAATAAACACTGTCGAGTGTTTCTGGGTGGGTTTCGACCCATTTGAAGTCTGGAATTGCAGGAAAAAAGCCCAGAAAATATGTTTTTTTTTCGATCTGGGCCTGACAAACCGACCCGACCCGCCGGCAAACGAATCGCAATTGAATCGTATGATTCGTGTGACTCATCGATTCCAGTTGCGATTCTCCGATTCCGAGTATGATTACATGTCATTTGCGATTTTGGGTATTGTTTCGAATCGTTTTATGTAAGAATCGAACCGTATCGTACGATTCGTATCGCGAATCGTACGATTTTGACAACCTTGCTTCTAGATGGGAGTCGTACGAATCGTACGATTTTGACAAACCTTGCTTCTAGATGGGAGTCGTGTCCATATCGTGTCCTTATCGGATACCGATACTCACCCAATACTCGTGAATACGTATCCCAGAAGTATCCACAATTATAAAAATTAGTTTTTAAATTCTCGAAGTATCGGATACTTTAAGACACGTATCCAAACTTTTATGAAAGTAAGACTGTGACACTTGGTGCGTAGTAGTAGGGTAAAATTGTTAGAAATAATGAAAACCATAGATTTGTTGAACTTTTTAACTTACATTTTAGAAGGGGAGACATATTGAGATTCTGTGAAATATCCCCTTTCTAATATTTTTGGAACATTTTATTGTATCTTACATATGTTCGGTAAAATTAAACTTCAATAATTGAGCAAATAACCACGTAGACATATATAAAACTATATTGCATAGGAAAAAGTTCAATAGTTTGAGCACCGCTCTTGTTATTATGGGTAATACAATGCTGAAACCTATAAAAATGTCTCTTAACCTAACTTATTCCAACGTATCCTAGCCGTATCCATATCCTTTTTTTTTTTTGGATTTTCTCGTATCCCCGTATCCGTATCGTGTCGTGTCCGTATCGCGTATCGGTATCCATGCTTCATAGGAGCTCATATGTGGTCTCATTTGTATTGGATAACGTTCTATGGCAAATTTCTTTACCTGCACCAACCATTCCTTCATCAAATTCGCCCACAAAATGACCTCACAGGGATATTTCTAGCATTCTATTCATGTTTGTACACATTCGTATGTATATCTCCCTCTATTTTGCTTTATAACTGTTTTTTTTTTTAATTGCATCTGGCAGGTACCTAGAGATGTTCTTTTGCAAATTCTTGGACCTTCCAAAGTTTACAAGCAAGTGATTAAGAAAGTAATCAATTCTATTGTAGCTGAATATGTGGAAAAGGTAGATATTATTACTCTCTTATTTCCCATTATGTTTACCATAAGCTTCTTGGAGAAAATGCTTGCCTGCGTTTCATTTCCATGGTTCTTGTTGAAAATGCTTTGCCTTCTCCGTTGTTTCTGCATCGGCTTCCTTTTGTCCACGCCAATAGGAAACCTTTGCTTGGTGTAGATTTCTTGAAATTGATGGGTTTTGTCAACTTTGAAAGGGACTGGGAAATTAAACATCGACTCACTAGACCGTTTTGAAATCCACACTTCAAATCTTAGCAGTGGGCCAGTGGCGGAGCCAGGAAACGAAGTGTGTGGGGGGCGACATATGAAAGAAATTTTGGTTCGGTAAATTTTCAAGACAAAATCCAGTCATTCAAATTTTCATGGAACTTTATTGATGAATTGAAAGAATGAAGTTTAAATCTTAGCCAAAGTTCATGATTCCGGAATGCAAAAGTTGGTATATATTCACTATTCAGGACTTTAAGCAGTCGGCCGATAAAATGTTTGTATTCAAATTTCAAAGCAGTTTCAATAATTAATATTTAACACGGCTCATTAACTAATTGGTGTATACAGAAAATATAAAACTTCCATGAACAAGAGATATTAGTCTAGAAACACAAGATGGTAGATATTAGTTTGTACCCAATAAAGCACACCAAAAAAAATTTCAAAAAAAAAAAGTCGGGGGTTCTGGGGCCCCGCCTGGCCCCTTGGTAGTTCTGCAGTGAATCATAGTAGGTCAAGACTGTCAGAGGGCTACGGCACTCTCATACACCATCTCTAGGGACTCCGACTCTGATATCATGTTACACGAATTTGGTAGAATTTAACCCCCAAACTGACTGTTGAGGTGACGGTACCCTTACGATCATGTAGATTTTCGCTCACAGCACAACCTTGAAAGCCCAGGACTAAAGAAGACATGGCAATCCTGGACAATAACATTAGTATTTCTTTGGAGTAGAATACTAATGTGACATTCTCCCTGTAATAAAAATTTTGCTGGTACATATCTCGTAACCCTGATTTGTGTTTGTGGGTCATATGTTTACAGGAAGGTTTGGCAGTGAGTAAAGACTTGAGAGTTGAGCAGAGCTTTGAAGATCTTGAAGCCGAATTCGAACCGGGTGATAAGTTCAGCTTCGATGCTACTGTGCAGCTTCAATAATTGAACTGAAAAAAATCAATTAAACTTGTTATCATTTGTTTGAACCATGTCCAGTAGAGAATTAGTCACATTTTGAACCACTTGGTACAAGCAGTAGATTAGGCTATTTCTATTGTAGGACATTTTTCGGAATTTTATGCAAAACGCCAAATAATTACTCCGTTTTGCTCTTTATAATCCTGGGGAAACATAAATTTCGCAATGACAATCTGGAAAAGCATGCGCTATTTTTGGTTGAAAACAAGTAGAAGGATTATGAACACCGTAGCAAAAGTTCCATAAAGTTCGCCTTTTTATGTCTAATATCCAAAATCAACCAAAAATAATAGTACTCCAATTGGCATGGTAGGGGCTTGCTTGTTCTGTCCAGTGAGCGTAAGAAGCTCTCATGTACCCCATGAGGAAGATGAGAGTATATACTCTACATTGAGGAAAAACATTTGAGCTTCGAGGCCCATGTGGATCGATGTTGCGAACAGAATGGATTATCAAATTGAGCGAGGGGCTATAAAACGATAAATTGCTGCTCGTGCTGTTTCCTACAGAACTAAAGAGAAGCTCTCTCTCCCAACAGAAATTTGCCAAAAAAAAAGAAGAGAACAAAACAAAACAAATTTGTGACAAGAGGTCATTCGACGAATGAATTTAAATGGTATTAAACATATTTGACTCCATATATGTTAAAAAGTTGTCCCGAGGACATCTTTCTAAGTTATAGCTTTTGCCCTTGTTTATTTAGTTGGAAATAAATTCATTTTTAATTTGCGAATAAGCATGACTAAAGTAATGAAGAGATATCTTTCCGTCATCTTCCTTCAGCCACATCCGAGTGGATTGGTGGTTCTATAGTCGTCGTCGTACAATTTTGCGGTTTTTGTATCTTTTTTTTTTTTTTTTTTCTTGTATATTCGGATCGGTAGTGTCCTTTTCTCAATATAAGTTTTCTCGGTTCCAAAAAAACTTGACTCAATTATTACTATCCCAAAATACCCATTCTACCCTGCAACATATAGAGAAGATAAGGACTATCTAAGAAGAGTTTGATTTTTTTTTTCAATAAAAATATTATAAATTATTTGCTCTCACAGTATTTTCTCACTTTATATTGTTTTCTCTCTTTATCTTCAGATATCCCCAACATGAAAATATAAGAAGACGAGAGATTAAAATGTAATTAATCAAAATTGTGGGGGCTCGGATCACTTCCTCACCGCCTCAACAAAATCGAAGCCGATGCCTCTTTTTTTCTGTGTCCGGGGAGGTCAGTGTAAGTTGTACAGCATAAATAATTGAGTTAGATAATATTTTTTTTATTCTTGTTCAATTTTTTTTATATTTGTTAATTGTGCGTTATTTTATTATATGGATTACTGGTTCGTTTTGATTAAAGTAATCTAAAAAGTAAAAATTATTAACTAAACTAAAACATTTTTTAGAATAAAGACAAAAATAATGTCAAAAGTCTATCTGTTTTGAATTATTTTTGCTTTTAGTAATTTTTAAAGATTTTGATCACAAATTTTTAAATTGTAGATTTTTGTCATTGAGACGAACCAAAAATTCACAAAAAATTAAGTGTAGTTTACACTTCGATGATAGTTATTACATATATTTTTTACAAGTGTATACCAAAACTAGGGATGGCAATTACCTCCACTCCGACCCCACCTCGGTCCGAGCGGGTAATCCCCAATCCGATAACCAAATGGGGCGGGGATGGTATTTGCTTCCCCCAATCCATTTTAACCCGATCCGACTCCGATAATGGTTATTACTTATTTTTTATATGTGTATGCCTTTATTTATTTCGTTATTTTGATATAATAGGAGCAAAATACCTGATAATAAATCACTATTTTATGTCTTTGTTTGCTTTGGTGATATTCTTTTAACTCATTACTTGTTAGGATCAAGCGTTTACCATCTCACCAAAACTCACAGGTGTTAGTGAAGGTGCAATTTTATTTCCTTATTCCATATCGCGCCCAAGCGCCAACGGGTCAACTGAGACTCGGTCCACTTGGCCTCCGCCCCGGCAGGATGCTAGACTTGGCCTAGCCTCCGCCCAACAATCCCCCTCCAGCACCTGTCCGCAAGTAGCATGCTATCTAGGAGAGTTGAACCTGTGACCTTGGTTCTAATACCATTTGTTATGATCAAACGCTTACCATCTCAACAAAACCCACAGTGTTAGTGAAGGGGCAACTTTATTTCCTTATTCCCTATCGCGCCCAAGCGCCAACGGGTCAACTGAAACTCGGTCTACCTAGCCTCCGCCCGGCAGAATGCTGAACTTAGCCCACCTAACCTCCGCTCAGCACTTATCAATATCTTGTTTTCTTGTCAAAAGACTCAAAACATTCAAACAAAGTTACCGAAACTTTGTACGGTAAATGGTGACCCAATTTATCCCTGAATCCAACACAACTCCGATTTCCCATGCTCCGAGTCCACCTCCGAAAGAATTGGGCGGGTAGGGGAGGGAAAATCTGACTCTGATCCGCCTTGTTGCCGTCCCTATTTTTTACTTCTTAGAGCATCCTTATCAGGCTCACCAAAAAAAATACCAAATTTAACCTCAAAAACACATTTTATAAATTAGCAAGTCACTTTTCTAAAACTTCATAAAATCAGACTCTCTATTCTAACTTCATCATATTAAACTATTATTTCTTTCTACTCCTACTCCCCAAAAGTAATAATTAAAAAAGTGAACAGTGCGTGAATAGTGTATGAACAATGCGTGAATAGTGCCCTGGCGAGTGAACAGTGCCGCACCAAAAATGGTGCGATACTTTAGGAAAGTTACAAGTTTAACAAATTTGATGAATGATTTGGGGAGTCTGATTTTACGGAATTTTGGAGGCTTGACTCTTTACATTTGACTCAAAAGTTAATTTGGTTATCCTAATATTGATGCTGTTATATAAATTGTGAAAGAATTCTCTTCACTACTTCTCTCCCCCTATTTCGCGCGATTGAGAAAGCGATCAAACTCGGTCGGTTTCACTAGGGTTTTGCCGCTGTTTCAATCTGAGTTTTCGCCATGGTAATCTCTCTCTCTCTCTCTCTCTCTGTCTGTCTGTCTCCCTAAATAGCGTTGTATAGACCGATTTCTTTCACTTGCAGGAACCATGTTCTGAATCAACAAAAAGTTGTAATCTATCAATTTCGAAAAAGCAAGATTAATAAGGAGAGTCTGAAATGAAACTTCACGTTTATTCATATGCATCATTGAAGAATGAAGGGTACGTTTACGTAGTAGTATTTCTTTTATAGAAGCATCCTAAATTTGTAAGATTCCCCTGATTGTAATACTGAAGTTGGAATCTAGGCGAAATCTGTTTTATTTGAAGTCATTATAACCTAAGAAAAATGGAATGAAGGGATCTTCCTGTTTTAATAGAAGCGAAATGGTGCTGATTCGAAAGATAAGCAAACTGAAGTGGAAGTTCAGATTGTAATTGTCTTTCAGTAAAAATCATACTCCTCGTAAGTGAATGCGTCCTTTCGTTTGAGTTGTGATCCAAGTTGAGAAGATCTTGAATGCCCGTAGAGGAGCAATCAGTGGTTGAGAGGGTTTAATGGTGGCGTATTGAATCGTAAGCGGTTTCAGAATTGCGGTCTTAGTCTAGATGGTGGGGATTTTAAATCTGAGAGGTTAATTTACTATTTTTGTCCTTTTAATGGTGGTGTATTGAATCATAAGCGGTTTCAAGTTGAGAAGATCTTGAATGCCTGTAGAGGAGCAATCAGTGGTTGAGAGGGTTTAATGGTGGCGTATTGAATCGTAAGCGGTTTCAGAATTGCGGTCTTAGTCTAGATGGTGGGGATTTTAAATCTGAGAGGTTAATTTACTATTTTTGTCCTTTTAATGGTGGCGTATTGAATCATAAGCGGTTTCAGAATTGCGGTCTTAGTCTAGATGGTGGGGATTTTAAATCTAAGAGGTTAATTTACTATTTTTGTCCTTAGAGTTACTAGAGATTCAGTTAATGGCTTGGTAAATTATGGATATTGTAGGACTTTCTTGGACACTACCAAATATATGGAGCTTTGATTTTAGGGTTAGACCATATTGGGTTCTCTCAATATAGATAGAATAGATATCTACCTTCCAGTAAAGGAAGCATCCAATTGATTGTGATTGAGTATATTGATTTTTGAAATCTAGAACTTGCTCTGATTTCTCTGTTGTTTCTATAGGTACTTCTACAGCCAGATCCATTTCTCAATGAGTTAACTAGCATGTTTGAGTGCAACACAGAAACAGGGTCTGTTTGGGTTACTCTCAAGCGATGTAAAGTTTTCTGAATTGTATATCTCTTTGTTAGTTATTGCATTGCACAGCTGAGAGTGCTGTTTTGAGTTACGGTTTTTTGTTCTTGTTTATTTAGCATCCCTGAAATCTAAGGTCAAGAGGAATAAGATGACAACAGCTGGTGAAGAAATAGAGTACAGATGCCTTATTCGGGCAACTGATGGGAAAAAAACTATTTCTACTTCTGTAAGTATTCTAACAAATAACAATCTGTTTTTAAAAGGTTTGGTCTTGTTTATGATAATTTCTTGGGCATTTTTTTGGGTTAATGCTTGTATGTGAATTAGGTTTGTGGAATTTTCAGACAAGTTATTCAAGAATGAAGGACAATGCTGATGTCTTCTTGCATTTTACTAAATGCCTCTTTTCCCGTTGTAAAACAGAGCCTCCCAAAACTTCTCTCTCCATAGCCAATACCTACCTTTGCTTCACCTTTTGAATCCATCTCCACAACCAAATGCTTATTATTTGTACATGAAGCAACAATACCCATAAGCATACCACTGACTAAGCTACTGCAATGCAGCCGTGCCGCCAAACTAACGCTACGCGCCGAAGTGCCAACCCCATGACATCTCCAACTGACCACATTCCCCCACCTAACAATCATTCACAAGCCAACAACCTCCATAGCTCACCCCAAAGACAGCAAGACCACGCACGATTCATAAGATACCACTCCACTACCTCCGGCCGCCATAGGCATTCTTCTTTTCCCCCTTCCTACTGGTTAGTGGTAACTGGGTTGTCAACCATGGTGAGGCATTTTGTCTAATGTTTATGGTGAGCAATGAGAACAATTTTTGGTGGCAAGAAGGCAGAGGAAGGTTTTTGTCGAATTTGGTTCAAGTTTGGTGACAAAATTGCTTTAGATTGGATGCTAAATTTTTACCACAGGATTGAGGAGTTAAATCTCTTTATTTTTGGTACTTCAAATGGAAGTGCAAGTATGGTACCCCGTCACCTCTGCCAAGGAGTATTGCCCCGTCACACCACACCACTATCTGTAGGAGACCCCACCGCACCTATATCGGGACCTAAGCTATGGTCCCACCCATAGTTGCATGAAGCGGGGGCGGGGACGGGTGCGGGAGCGGGGGTATGTAGAAGCTCCCTAGGTTTGGAGCGGCGAGGGAATATTTAATAAATAAATATATATGAATAAACTTATATATATTTATATGTATTGTACATATGTTTTATAGTTGCAAAGGGAGGGCATATATAAGCATTTTATATGTATAAACATGAGTGAAAAATGACATCCCAATAGATTCTTTTATGCCAAATATATGGATTAAACACGTAGATAAGTAGTAGAATATGAGACGAGAAAGAGAGAGAAATCTTTTTTACTTCTTCCTTGCATATATTTGGAAAGAGAAGTGAGAATTTTGTCCTTATGATTAGTGTGGAAGCTCCCATCCTATTTAGGAGCGGGTTCCCGTCTAGATAGGAGCGAGCTCCCATCAAGCTTCCATCTCGGGAGCGCGGAATCGAGCTCCCGTCTAGGGAGCGCACCCATTTTAGAAGGATCCTGCAACTAAGGTCCCGCCACGCATAGGTAGTGTTAGGATTATGTTTAGCCCCAATGAGGGGTTATGGGGACTTGAACCTGGGCCTTGTCCAACCAAGTCCAAGTTTCCAACCACTGAACCAACCCTCATTGGTGACGAGTTGAATATCGATAAATAGCAATTGCGCATATCCCAGAACCTTGCTGATTTTGGTTTATGCAGTCTGATTTTTCAATATGTATATAAATTCGCCTATACCTGTACAACTTGCACTCGGGTTTTTGAATGTGTTTTAGCATAATTTCCTTATTAAGATTTTGTTAACTCCTAGTGTTAAGATATGTTTAGGTTTCAAAATGTGATGTCCGGCATATTATGCAGTTATTTCCTTTCTTCTATTTACATAAAGCTTGCAACTCTTCTGGTCAATTTGCTATGATATTCTAGCGGGTCATGTGCTATGATGTGTTTCCTGTTCGTGTTGTCACTGAAGAGTTTCTATGATGTTTCATTGCTTGTTCTGCCATATAACGTCTGGACTAATTTCATGTTTTAGTTTTAGTTTATTGTAATTGGAAAGTAGCAATTTTGCCTGATTCAGTTTGTATCTTTGAACCTTGTTTTGGTATTCTACCCAAGAAGGTAGCATTAATAAAAAAGCAGCATATCTGATGAGCTGCGCAATCTGTTTTGGATGCATACCCCTTAACCAACTTTCATTGTCTGATTTGAAATCAACTGGCAGTCTTTGTTTTCCTTGGTAGCTTCTACCGTTGATTTAGTAAAACCTGGTAGCCACTATGCCCCTAGTACTAGAGTGTTTGTTCACTGATTTGCTCATGTTTGTTTTGTCTTGGAATAAAAGGTGGGAGCGAAGGATCACCAACGCTTTCAAGCTTCTTACGCGACTATTCTCAAGGCCCGAATGACTGCTTTAAAGAAGAGGGAAAGGAAGGACAAGAGAAAGGCTGCTGATGCGGATAAGAAACCAAAGGCATCGAAGAAGAAGCGATCTATTGCTGTTTAGTTTTGCTGAAACTGGATCATTTGCTTCTTCATTCATTTTTGTTCCCTTCACCTTCTTTATAGAATTCCAGGATTTTCCATCGTTATGCTTTCTTTGTAGATCCCGCAGTTTATTCCGCAACTATTAGCTGTTCCAGGGATTCAAGAGATGCAGTATTCTTTTGATCTTTTGTAACTGTTTTTTTCTAGAGCTGTGATTTGTATCGGTTGCTATCTGAGGAAAATTGAAATGCAATATTTTGCGAAACTGCATTTTACCACCTGTTCAATGGAATAACTACATTTTCATATTCACTTAGGCACTTAACATGGGATAGATGCGAATTCATCTAAGACGAAATTATCTCAAGATGCGATTTACTGGTGAAGATGTATTTGAGGTCGTTGTATTTTTAATTTGTTTTCCCAATCAAACAACGATCAAATCCATCTTACTTCTACAACCGGAACGCCAAACGAACAAAGTGGCTTGTCAAATGCTACACCGCTTGATCCCTACCGGATGGGAAGCCATCTTCCGTTTGCATTGCATTTTCTACATAAACTTGCTTAAGAACGATTTAAAATGGCAGAGGACGTAGTGAACAAAAGGATAAGCCACTGTCCTTGGCCTTCAACCGTCTTACTTACATGCGAACGATTTATGCACCTGAAGTAAAGAAAGACCGAAAAAAAGGTTTAACCATGCATGCTAACTAATCCAGCGTTCGACTCAATCTTACGTGAGGTGGGTGGGGTTGGGGGGCGGTCGCGGTTATTGGTCGGAGGCAGGCCAAGTCCATTTGTGATTGGTACGTCAGGCGAAATTTTCTATGCAAAATTGTTATTCCAGGCTGTTGGGATTGGAGGGTCACAACAAAGTAAACACACAAGAAATTTTGAGGAAAAACTCCGTATATATATGTACAACATAAAAAACCTGTTCAAACCGACCCTCTCCGGGACCACAAACCGGTACACCGGCGCTCAGACCTCACCCCTCCGCTCACACCGTGCTTCGACAAAGTATCCGGAGCACGGCTCCCTCCCAAAGGAGGAAGGTCTCTCTCTGCTCTCTCTCTCTCTCTGTGTGTGTCTCTATGCACACACCCACACCTTGCCTCCTCTCTCTCTCAAAACAATATGAACAAACAGGGAAAGATCTAGTGTGGTTGGAGCATGAGAAGGGCCTGGGGAATAATCCCCCGTTTCGTGCACCTCTCCCTCACATGGGAGAATCCCAACACATGCTAGGGATACCAGAGTTTGTACTTTGTCGAGACAAAAAAAACTCCACACTCACTTGGCTTGTGGACCCTTATCTTTATCCAAAAAGTAATATATCACCCCCAAACATTACCGAAATACTCTCTCCGTCCCAAATTGCTGGTCCTTCTTTCCATTTTGGGATGTCCCATTTCTAAAAACATCCATCAAAACAGGGTCACTTTCAAGTTTTACCCTTAAAAAGTACTTTTTCCATCTCAATTTGTTTGGCCATTATCTTTTATTTCATAACGGTTCTTATGATTTTGAAAATTTTGTATAATAGAACTAATTGACATCTACCAAATAAGATCCATATTGCATTTGTTTTGAGTTTCATATAAAAAATTAGCCCCACAAATTGGCCACAGTAATTTTGACTGAACTTACGGGCAAAACAGAAAAAACAATACAAAGTTTTCACTCCTTAAAAACCCATTTCCCCAAAAGGAGCAAGCAAATTGGGATAGAGGGGTACTCTATTACACAATTCACGGTGGGTGGGTGTAATTTCATAAACACGTGCGGCTTTCGGTAATGAGCCCAAACCTCAGGGAGGAGCACTGTAATTTCCAAGTTTATTTAATTTTTCTGTAAGAATTTTACTCTTTTTTTTTTTTTCCGTAGTTTATTCCAGTTTATATTGGCCCACAGACACTGGTAGGCCCATTGGCATACATTCCTATAGCCCAATTCAAGGAAAACATGGCGGCGGTTTTGTACACTTTTTCTACTAGTAGTATAAAATACAGTATAAATATCTATATAACGCATTTGGAGAGAGAGAGAGAGAGAGAGGGTGAGGTGAAGCCCAAAAATCTTCGACCAAGGTAATGTTGGATTTCTTGATATAAATCTGATATGTAAGCATTGAAACGTTTATCTATCTATTCGATTGCGAGTGATTTGTTGATTATGTCCTTGCCAATTCTTTGTCTAAAATCGTGGATTCTCTCAGTACAGTGTGTGTAGATGATTATATGCACATACTGTATAGGTATCCCATACATGTGTACGCATGTGGTTGTGAATGTGTGCCCATATCTATTTTTGAACTCTTGCGGCCAGTTTGTTCGACGAGACTAATAGTGAAGAACACTCCATATAACTACTATTCTAAAATTCGCTAGGCGCTAGTCAGGCGCCCTAGGGCCTAAGGACCACTAGGAGCTGACTAGTCGGCTTCCTAATTTAGGTGTTGGGGCCTAGCGCCTAGGCGGGACTAGTTGGCCTAGGCGACCGACTTTTAACACTACATATAACATCATAAGACATGTAATTCTGTGGCTAGTAATGGGATTAATAATACCACATCACCATGATATTGTACAATTAATCAATCGCTGAATGTGTGCAAATCCTGTTTATATAGTCCAATATGATGCTCATATTCAGTCAAACTAACGAATTATAGAATTAGTGCACCGTTGTTCATTGTTCTTGAGGACTCAAAAGTGAATAATTTCGCGAAACTCGACCAAATCTTTGGCTTGTTAGCTTTTCTTCTTTGGCACTTCATAACTTGGGTTGCAGTGTGTATTAGTGTTAAATTGAATTGCATTCAAATTTAGTGAGAAAATGCATTTTTCCATAGACAAATTTAGGTGGATTTGCAACAAAGGGGATTAAGATTTATTAATGTAAAGAGAAAATGATCAAAGTTCATGTTTTTAGTACGGCCTTCCCTGATCAAATCCTTTTCCACTAAGTGATTGCTTTGGAAGAAGCGGTGTTTTATCTAGTTTTGTTGAGGGAGCCAGGCCATTGTTTACATAGAATTAGTCCAAAGTATGTCGAGTATCTATTTGGGCTTTGACTAATATCCTTACTCTTTTGGGTTATTTTTGGAAACTCTAGGTCGAGGTCTATGTTTTTCTATTTAAATTACGGCATCATGCCTTGCTTATGTTCTTTCAGTTAATGTCAGCGTGGATTGTTTCATCTCAGGCAGTCTTGTTTTTGCTTCTGAACTTTGCTACCTGGTGTATTGAAGCAAATTCTTGCTCTTGTGCAGTTTAAATGGATTGTGTTTTCTATTCACATATGATCATTGGATTATGCTCCTACGTTTTGATGAAATAGCTGGAAACTAACTGGTTACCCTCATGTTGCAGACTTCGAATTTTCCAAGAATTTCTTGGAGATATCTTCTGAGGTTGGGGTCCCTATTTGTTAGTTAATCATGATTTTTAACTGAGACATGGTCAGCCAACTAGATATTGTGAGGAGAGATGAGTTTGTTCGAGTTGTTAATCAGACTTTGTATTTAGGCATAATAATATTTGGAACACAGATAAAAAAATAATTTGGCTGCAAAACTCCTGGAATAGGTTGTGTTCGTCCGTTCTCCATTGAGGATTATGTCCAGGTTCTGAGAGGGTGTTCTGACTTGTATCTTTCCAAGGGTAGGAGTGGAAAATTATATTCGCATATGAGGCTTTTGGACTAATATTGGACTACTTTTGTTTCACATGTAGTTTGATGGTCACATTATGGTGCCTGAACTTCTCTCATACCTTCAAACTTTCTGGCCTTCCTCGCTACGTAAAGTTTATGATTTGGAAGTATCGGACAAATTAGTTCGTGGTCTCTCCATACCTGAACAAACAAAGCAATTTGTATTTGCCATTTCTGAACCTGAATCCCAGTCTGTAGTTTACATACTAGCAGCGCAAAACTTGTCTGAGCAAGCTGCTTTAGATGCAAAGTGTCTTATAAAAGAAGTTCGCCCAGAGGCGGTTGTGGCTCAGGTTACTCCTTCAGTCCTCTTTGAGATTTTAGCAGAGGAAGCAAGATCAAAGGATAATATGGCGAAACCATTGCCAACTTCTACCTTTGGGGTGCTTAAAGGTTGTACTATTGGCAAGTTAAACAAAGAGACATATGAGAGTGTCGCTGGGAATCTTGTTTTGCAAGAGATTTTTGGGGTGGGTTTTCACAGACATTACTTGGTTGCCAAAAAGGCTGCAGAAGATGTGGGTTCTGTTTTCTTTTTGCTTGGTCTTCCTTCTATGGACGCTGAGGGTGACTCTTGTCGTGAACTCAGTTTGGGAAACAAGCTTCAAGCTTTAGTTCCACAACCACCTGTTTCGGCCCCAAAGAATGTGGATTTTGTTTTGTCAAACAGGTTATGCCTCTCTGATGATCTGCAATCTGAGCTGGTCAGGTCCATGTCTTCATTTCTTGAACAATCTGACTTGAAAGTAGCTTCTGTTTCTGACTGTCAAATTGGAGAGATTCAACCCAGATGCAATTACCAGGCCCCACCCTTTTCTCAATCCATTTACCCCTTACTCACAGACTTCAACAGCATTTTTGTTGACCTACCATCAATTGGGAAGGCTTTGGCTTGTGCACAGAAGATGCTTTTTGCCATTGACAGAGGTGAAGTAGTGGATGCCAAACTGCTATCTGAGTTTCGTACCTTCAGACTTGCAGTCGAAGGACTACGAATTGCACTGAACAAAGCCGGTCGAAACCCTATTGGAAAACTCCACGGCTCAGCTACTCCAGATTTCTCTAAGCTTCCTATGAGTGAGAAGTCCCATGTTGTCCTAGCGCAAGCCATTCGGAGGCAAACCAAGGATTTCAAATCCATAGTGGCCATTGTGGAAGCAAGTAGCTTATCAGGCCTTAGAAAATACTGGAGGACTCCAGTGTCCTGGGATTTTGAGCATTTGGTGAAACAGTCTATTAGAAAGTACGACTATGATCAAGAAAGGGTTGCCATTGGAACTGTCGACAAGAAGTTACTCACAGAAAGTCCAATTGTAGCAGTTGGAGCAACAGCAATTTTAGGAGCTTCATCCATCGCTAAACTCGTCTCTTTAACAGCTTTCATGAAACTCGTTACCTTAAAAATCCCCATGTCCTTTAAACTGATTTTGACTTATACTCAAACGGCAGCAGCTTGTGGAGCTAAAACCACTTCTGTGTTGAAAGCAGCTGCTTCTGCCCAGAAATTTCGCTTGGTGGCCCATGGTCTTATAGCCTCTGCCAAGAAAACCAGTCTTTCGATCATGAAGACAGCGTTTTATCAGATAATGAGGAGAAAGGGTGTCCAGCCGATAGGAGTTATGCCATGGACAACTTTTGGTTGCAGCGGGGCTACTTTTGGAGCATTGTTCATGTATGAAGACAATATCGAATGTGGTGCAGAATCTATTCCTACAGCTTCCTCAATTGCTTGTTTGGGTCGTGGGATTCGAAATTTACATCAGGCGTCTCAGGAAGTCAAACAGGCAAATGTGTCAACGATGCACGAGAACATGGAATCCATCATGTACAGTTGCAAAAAGGTGAAGACTAAAAAGTAAGCTTCTATTTACCTGTTTTCCAATTGAGTCCCTTCTTGAATCCTATGTAAATATTGCATATGATGCCATTCATATAGACTTCTTGACTTGTCTTCAAAATCAAGGAAATTGTGAGAGGAAAATCTTTTGCTCCCTCCTGCTGCATTTTATACATTTTGGAAACTGAAATTATGATATAAAATGACTAAGTGACAAACTGCTGGTGATGGAAACCAAATAAGATTCTGGATTCCAACTTGTTAAAGCATCTAACTCAAAATCAATTGGCAGTAAGTGGAGAGGCCGCACATGCTCATATACTAGTTTTGGAGGCTATAATTAACCAATGTTGGACAAACTCTAACACTCCCCGCATATGCGACCTCTGACCTGTACATGGAGATGTAAACAATGGATCCACAATATTGGGATCATTGCGAAACATTGTGCACTTATGGCACAAATAACGGGGCAATAACCAGGAGAGTCTTGTCCAAAATCCTCTGAAAGCCTAGCTCTGATACCATGTTAAAGCATCCAACTCGAAACCAATTGGCAATGAGTGGAGAGGCCGCCCGGGCTCACATACTAGCTTTGGAGGTTATAATTAACCAATGTGAGACAATCTCTAACATTCTCCCGCACGTGCGAACCCGATCTGCACGTGGAGAGATAAACAACGATTCAACAAATATGACAACTATCAACCATCAACGACAAACTAAGGGGAATCAACCATCAACAACATAGACAAGACTCCGAAAGCCTAGTTTTGATACCATGTTAAAGCATTCAACTTAAAACCAGTTGACAATAAGCGGAGAGGCCGCACATGCTCATATACTAGCTTTGGAGGTTATAATTAACCAATGTGGGACAAACTTTATCACATCTGTTTTGTCTCAACCTTGTTTAACATGGCAAAATAAATCTGCTATTCCTTTCCACGATTTTCCGAACTTTTTGAGTGTTTAGTATGTGTATTTAACGAGAGTTGGCAACCCGGGTAATATACTTCTGTCAGATTTTGCCTTAGAAAGGGGGCCTGGGCGCAGCAGTGAGTTGCCCCGATTTGACCTGGTGGTCACGAGTTTGAGTTGTGGAAACAGTTTCTCTGCTTGTAGAGGTAAGGTTGCGTACATTTAACCCTTCTCAAATTTGCAATTGTGGAACCTCGTGCCTGGGTAACCATTGATTTTTTCGTTTAAGAATTTGCCTTAAGATGCAGTTGCACTTTGAAATCTTTGGTTCCTCCAAAATTTTGGCACATTTCCGACTTTAGGATTTTATTTTCTTAGTTGCTTGCTTTTGCTAAACTGTGTCGTGTCGAGATTGATCACTTGGTGTAGGACCTAAGAAGCACGTTTGCGGGTACGAGTAAGGGTACTGGTACGATACTAGTATGTCGATACGGTGAAATGTAAAAATGTAGGGTACGGGTATGACTGGATATGGCTATAACAAATTATTTTTATAATTGAGAGCAAGGTACTACATATATTCAAATAAAAGAAGCAGCTAAATGACTTGGGCAATAAGGAATCTGTTGGCCCAGATAGCAACACAAGAAGGGGGGGGTGAATTGTGTATCTCAAATAAAACGGAATTAAAAAAAAAACTAAATGCAACACCTAATAATAAATTTAAATCATTTAAGCACACACGCAATAATATATGACAAAAAATAAAAAGTAAAGGGAAGAGAGAAATCGAACGCAAAGATTTATCGTGGTTCGGTCCGCAACTTCGCGGCCTAGTCCACTCCCCAAGTGTCCAAGTAGGGATTTGCTGCACTATCTCCAATAGTAACACCTTCTAGCTTGGCGGGTGCAAGAGAAACCGTTACAACGAGCAATATCCCCAATCGCTCCAACTATTTTTGACTCCGGAGTTAGTCACACCTAACCCAACTAGTTTTGACTCCGGTGCTAGTAACACATAGCTCTCAAGTGATTTTATCTCCAAAATCACTCACAAAAAATAATCTCTCACAAGAGTATAAACAAGGGTGTACAATCAATTTTACAATGAAGGTTCGAAATAGAACACCCAAACTAGTATAGAATATACAAAATAAAGCTTGGAGTTGAATAGATAAAGAGCACAAGTAAATTTTTTCTCTCAAAGTTCTCTGTGTGTGCGTCCCTTTTTAATCTTCCTTTGCCTTGTATATATGCTTCACCATATGAATGTTAGAACCCCACTCCATAATTATTGCCTTGATTGAACACATCCAATTGCCAACCAAAACCTTCCCTTTGCACTAGCCGTTGGAAACCCATGTAGTAATTATTTTCTTTCCATTTATTTGCAAGCCAAATGCAATTTAGGAATTGAATCCCACTTGCTGTTAGGAACTTCCATCATGCAGCCAATCATCATTCCATTCATTTGAATTAGCCATTTGAAATCAATTAGCTACGATTCCGTGATTCTCGAATGCCGACTTCTCTTGTGCTTTGTAGACATTTGAATTAAGAGATAGCTTTCCAAAATAAGATCCGGTCCACATTTCTATGATCTTTGAATATCCTCCAGTATTTTATTTTCCATTTGGAGAGCTTGAGCCAATAAAAAATAAGAAAAAGATTTGTCCTTAGTCTTTTCTTTTCAATTAAAATCTTGACTATTAGAGATAGGAATTTGGTGTAGCATCTCTCTTGGTGTACCTCAACCAAATCCTACAAAATAAACAATTAATCTAATGAGTATCAAAATATCACAATATTAATTATATTTCTCTTTTAATAAAATCTATTTTGTTATCATCAAAATCACTAAGGTTCTATAGAAACCTTTGGGCTAACAAAATCCAACATCGAAGAATCCAAGATCAAACAATAGTTTAGGTCCAAACTTAAGGTTCAAATCATAGTGTAATGGCATTATACTAAAGAACTTATACACGAAAATCCTTACTTTACAATAATGCTAAGCATAGAAAATGGAAGTCTTATCAACTTATTTTTATTTTTGAATTAAGTAAGGCTTGATATATAGTGGGATTCTTCTAGGGTACGGCAAAAGTTAGAGAGAAAAGTTTAGGTACGTGGTTCGTGTACCTGGTATAGATTTAGAACTACCATGCAAAGTATACTCGGTATATTACGGGTACGAGTAAGCCGGGGTCTTAGAAGTACTTGTGCTTTATAGTGTAGGACCCATTTTGCTATATATGCCGCCATTGACACATCTCCATACCATAAGTTACACATTTCCATAAGTTACGAGTTTTGTGGTGATTGTTGTTGTGGCGATGCTACAAATTGGTGGTGCCATCATCAAAGATGAGCTACGAATGCTTGTGGTTTAAGTTATGAATGTGGTGGTTATTTTAAGATGTTTTTCTGATGAGGAAAAAGTATGTCAATTTGCAGCGCATTTGTTACTAGTTTTATGATTAATTTAGGAAGCCGATAATTCCACGATACATTTCTCTCCTGCCACGAGCTTCCAATGCTCTGATTTGTAAGAAGATAACTCTGTCCTTAATAGGTCAAAAGCTTACTGCTTGTATTTTTCATTTCCCAAACTAACCTTTCTTGAATCAAGAATTACCCTTAAGGGTGGCTTTTGATAATCTTTCGTTATTATTATGAAGTAAAATTTTATTAAATGGTGATTTTTGCTTGTAGTTGTAACTGGAGAGCCAATTCCATTTAAGTATTCAAGAGTTTTTTGGGGTATTTTTATTGGGCAACTACACGAGGAGAGAAGTTTTTTTTTTACTCTGAGAATTTAATTAGTAGAGTCAGTTTTTTTTTCCTTCTCAATTTTAATTAGTATTTCGCTGGATTTTGCTCTCCCCATTCCTTACGCATATGTTTGATTGTGGCTTCTTTTCACTCTCGATGTAAACTTATCGGGTTTTCTAATAAAATTTCATTGCCGATCAAAAAAAAAAAAAATTAGTCGAGTCAAACTGGTGATTCTTGAACCGTGTTTTTTTTATTTATCAAAGGTAGAAACAATAGAAAGAAAAAGAAAAAAAATGGAAGCTGGAAAACAATGGACTTTGATAGGGTCATTAATCTCCGTGTTTATTTATTGGAGCTTTGGAAAATGGATAGTTTTCGTTCTTTTACAGTTGAATTTGATTCAATGAAAGAAAAAAGTTTCGGATTTGCTCGTAATCAAACAAAAGTGGGGTGGTTTCGGCTTTTGATGTTTAGTGCATGCTCTGGAGTACTAATTAGAAGCTTTGCAAGTCTTTTAGAAATAAGGGCAGTTTGGGAAATGAAAAATACAAGCAGTCATCTATTGACCTATAATAAAGGACAGAGTTGTCTTCTTACAAATCAGATCATTGAAAGCTTGTGGCTGGAGAGAAATGTGTCGTGGAATTATCGGCTTCCTTAATTTACCAAGGCCTGTCATGAAACTTCTTAATTTATCAAGACCTGTCTTTACACGTTGAGAAGTCATCTCCCAGTTTGATCAGAATATAGGAAGTTGCACACAAAAACCAACGAAAACAACTTAGTACTTTTTTTTTTTTTTTGGTAATTCGGAAATTCATTAAGAAACTAAGGAACCAGAGTTATGCCAGTAGCATTGGCCAAGAGTTTAGAAATACAGCTAGGAGCAACCAAAAGGAAAAAACAAAGCATAAATCTACCAAAGTCTAGTCTAGGATCAGCCTTAGGTTAAGGCTATCTCTTATGAGGAATTTCCTCAGCGATATAGGGTAGTTCTCAAGCAAGTGGAACTCTTCGTTTTGCTCAGCACCAGCGCGTGCTGGATGGTTTGCACACTCATTTGTGTTTCGGTACACATGGACTAAGGTTGAGTTAGATCCCATGAGGATTGTCTTAGCATCATGGATGATTGTGGTCAGAGGGTGGTTTCCATTGGGACCTTCATTTATAAGCTTCACGGCCAATAGAGCATCTGATTCGATCATCACGTTCATCATTCCTTTCTCCAAGATAATGGTAAGGCCTTTGTAAATGCCCCATAACTCAGCTTCAAGACTTGATGAGCATGTAAGTTTCCCATAATATCCCAAGCACCATTTGCCTTGATCATCTCGGAACAGACCTCCATATCCAGCCTTGCTATCTGCTTCATACCAACACCCAGCAGTGTTGAGTTTCAACTTACCTGCAAACGGAGGTACCCAACTAGTTAGGCCAGATTTCTTATGGTCATTTAATAAGATGGATTTGAAGGCCTTGTCAATTTCAAGAGCATAGGTAAAGATTGCTTTGGAACTCACCAGAATTGGAGCATCAATATTATCAAAACTTTTTTTATTTTGGTTTTTCCAAATTTGCCAAAGGGAGCAGACAAACAAGGAGTTCCATTGCAAATCTTTATCACTACTAGAAAAGGTGTTCCTCTTTTTTAAGATGGTAGAAATCCAGATTTTGAGAGGGCTATTGAATTCTGGTCTTATTAAATGCCTGACTTTCAAAAAATTCCAAAGCATACCAATGAATTGTTGTCACCTTGCACAAACTTTTACTACTAATAGCTAGCGTACTACTTAATCAAGTGCTATTTCCGAGGATTACATCATATGCATTTAAAAATTATGAAGGGCTTCTAGAGCAACATTTGGAAGTCCTCTAAGAATATTTAATAATCACTGGACATACCAAGGTTGCATTTAAGCAGTATATAAATCAGGGAACCGAACTCTCGAGAGTTAATTTTTTACTCAAGAGTTGACATGCCTTTTTGGCCACTTGAATTAGGACGGTTTTCACCTCATGCTTCTACAACGGGCGGAGATACTCACAGAGAGAGAGAGAGAGAAGAGAGAGAATCAGATTAAACATTCAATAGCTTTTACTATATCTAGTAATAACACATACAGAAAAATGGCAGCATCGAGCAGTAGTGTTGCTGGTTTAGTGTTCACAGTGACAAGGAAGACACCCGAGTTGGTGGCTCCGGCAAAGCCCACGCCTCGTGAATACAAACTGCTCTCGGACATCGACGACCAAGAAGGGCTTCGGTTTCAGATCCCAGGTATATATATTTATAGGAAGTATGGGTCATGGTCGATGGAAGCTGCAGGGAGAGACAGACCCCGTGAAGGTGATACGAGAGGCAATCTCAAAGACGCTGGTGTGGTACTACCCATTCGCAGGTCGGCTGAGGGAATTAGAGCCGGGGGCTGCAGGACGCAAGCTGATGGTGGACTGTACTGGTGAAGGAGTATTGTTCGTGGAAGCCGATGCCGATGTTACGTTGGACCAATTTGGTGATGCACTTCAACCTCCATTTCCCTGCGTGGACCAACTTCTTTATGATGTCCCCGGCTCTGGCGGCCTCCTTGACTGCCCTTTGCTTCATATTCAGGTATGCACGAGCACCTACCTCCATCCAACTTATAAATTATATATTTGATCTGTCTGCAATTCTCTTGGCCAACTTATTTATCTGCAATTCATCGCATAATAGCACAAGTTGCTGTTAGGACCGCCAAAATTCGTTCATCCTACTTGGATTAACAGAGTGATAGCAGTAATTTCGAAACTATACGCTGTAACATATAATGGTGTAACATTCCTCGTGTATTATTTCTCAAAACCTTTGTTACATTCATGATTAGGTGACTCGGTTAAGGTGCGGGGGTTTCATTGTAGCTCTACGTAATAATCACACCGTGAGCGATGTAGCTGGTATAGTTCAGTTTATGAAGGCCGTGGGTGAAATAGCAAGAGGTGCAGATTTCATATCCGTGCAGCCTGTTTGGCAAAGGGAGCTACTAAGTGCTAGGGACCCACCGAATGTGACGTGCACGCACCACGAGTATGACGACCTCGTGCTTGAGACCAAGGGAACTATCATCCCCCCGCCGCAAGATGATCATGACATGGCTCACCGTTCTTTCTTTTTCGGGGATAAAGAGGTCTCCACACTCCGAACGTATGTTGATCCACCCCACCTCCAAGACAAGTGTTCGACATTCGATGTGCTAACGGCTTGCCTTTGGCGATGCCGCACCATCGCCCTTCAACCCAACCCAGAAGACGAAGTCCGCATCATGTGCATCGTGAATGCGCGGGGCAAGTTCAACCCACCCTTGCCCGTCGGATACTACGGCAATGCCATCGCCTATCCAGTGGCCATAACTACAGCCGGTGAGTTATGCCGAAACCCATTGGGATATGCAGTGGAGTTGGTGAGGAAGGCCAAAGCTGATGTTACAGAGGAGTACATGAGATCGGTGGCAGACGTGATGGTAATCAAAGGGCGACCCCACTTCACAGTGGCAAGAACATTCCTTGTGTCTGATTTAACTCGTGCTGGTTTAAGGGATGTGGATTTTGGGTGGGGTAAAGCGCTTTATGCAGGGCCGACCCATAGAGGAAAAGGGTCCACCTTCTACATACCTTTCACTAACAAGGAGGGTGAGAGTGGGATTGTGGTGCCCTTGAAATTGCCAGGCCCTGCCATGTACAGATTTATGATTCAACTTGAAACCATGCTCAACCATGCTCAATTCGCAACGGAAATATAATTGCTAAGACTTCTTTGGTTCAACGGTGAGTCAGGGGTTGTCCGGACCATTTTACGCGCACTTCAATTATTCCCCTTCTAGTGTTTGGTCAAAGGCCGACCATCCACACCCATGCTACCCATGCTAGGAGATTCACAAGAAGACTTCCACAGTTACTACATCTGCCCTGCAAACATGAGCTTCGAGATCAATTACTCCTAGAGGAAAAGAGGGGGAGAGTATTTGCCAGGTTTTCTATTTGTCATGTACATGTATGTTGGGATCGATTCCAACTTGCTTAATTTTACTGAGTAATACTGCGACATACGTTCTTTGTTAATCTTTATCCTAACCACAGTTGCAACAAGATGTATTTCATTTTCGTATCACCAGAAAATATGTTGTCATCAAATGCCAGTGCTCGTGACTTTAGGGACGACGACATACTTTGGCTGACAAATACTTCTCCCTTTTGGGTCCAAAGAAGTTGGAGCTGTTTTGCTGCATACCCAGTTGCAGGAACTCCTACTGCCATGGATGGCAATTTCTCTCTCTCCCTCTTACTTCAGCCGTAAATGGGAAAATGTGGGGAATGGGTTTTCTTTTGTAGAGAAAAAGGGGAGGAAGGTACGGTAAAATGGATAAAGGAGCTAGGGAGGTGTGCACATGAAATGATGGTAGGAAGGTACTGTAAAATTAGATAAGAACAATTGAAGGCATGGGTTTGTGGGTTTTTTCCCGATTTATACCATTTTTCGTTTTAATTTACCAAAATATACTGTTTTTCAAACAAATTTTAAAAATATACCATGCCGCAGACCTGAAGTGCGGCATTATAGCTGGCAGCGCCTTCCGCGCCACGTGGGCGCCACGAGTATATGCCGCAGGTCCAAAATGCGGCATTTGA